>BLFN01000880.1:174312-176812 GCA_014634225.1 Acropora yongei | reverse complement strand
TTATATCGCATATCCTCGAGGGACAGATCAATAAAGAACTTATTTGTTTGGTGGTGAGGTTTTCTGCAGTAATGGGAGTCAAGGAGAATGTGTTCAGGGGAATAAGTTCCCTTCTTTTGCTATTGTTATCAGCTCTTGTTTCAGCCCCACTCTCCCCTGTTACAAACAAAGCTGCCCCCAACTTTTTAGACAAAAGTGGGGGGTTATGTAATACTTTCCCCTGACAGAACAAAGAAAACCAAACCAACTGACAAATAAGAAGTGGGAGAAAAGAGAAGCACGAACATTTATTGTATGAATATTAGTTTTGCTCGTGATTAGAGGAAATAAAACGAGTGTAGGGCATCAGAGTGAACGGCGTAAAGTGAATTTATTGTAAGCCTGTCATGCCCAATTTGCTATGGCTTGTCAGATGGATAGTGAGTTAAAGTTGCGATAAAAAAGACTGTTAACAAGCAGCACCTCTGCAAATATTTTTAAATTTGAGCTTTTTTTTTTTGCCTTTCAGAATCACATATCAAATTGTTACACAGCACAAAAGATCTTAAGAAAGAAAAAGAAGACGTCGAGGAAAAAGGTTTACCCGAAACAGTCCAGAACTATGCGAAATTTGATGATCATCCAAGAGATAATAAAGCGAAACCCTTGAAATCCTACGCTGACGACATAATTAACACCTATGATGTAAACTTGGTCACTGCTGCGGAGGGGTCTATTAGCATTGTTTTGGAGTGCCCTACGTTAGACAGTCTTGAGCTTCTATGGACGGACTATCTCGCCGGTCACCTCGATAAGGACGCTGAGCGATTTCTTGTGCCTGATGAAGTAAAGAAGGAGCTCAACCTGGAGGAAATGTGCCTGAAGACAACCATACAAAAGAAGAGCTACTTGAACTGCAAGAAGGCTCTCATGCAAGTTCCAAGAACACATTCAGGTGGGTAAAAGAAAAGCGTTGGGAATGTAGGGATGTTTTTCAAGTTGACGCTAGAGCTTGGCCTTTCAGTTTCGAGAATGGACAATTTACAAGGGGTTCTTGGGAGGAATTGTAATAAGAATAATCACCATCGTCATTGTCACAATGATGATTATGGTAGTAGTATTCATGATTGTAATTGGTGTAGCCCAGAAGGCTCTCTACTTTATTTTAATCTCAAACACGATAAAAATTACCAATGAATTAGAAATGAGTTAAAAATGTGTACACACTGATTCCATGTAAGTTAAATTTTCAGTGTTTTGAAATTAAATACAAAACTAAAAATTCCCTCTAAAAGATTGCGTGCATAATATAAGAAACCTCTGGAAAAAGAGAAGTAAACTATTCCGTTTTTTTTTTTTTTCTTCGAAATAAATTTCATCTTAACGTAGTGTTTTCAAAACGTTTTCTACCAATACGCGGCGAAGCGCAGCACCACAAATATTGCCTAGGGACCATATTCAATCTCATTTGCTGGTGTAATGAGCACAAAGGTAGAAATTGGCCTCATCTTTTTTACTCTCTTTTGTCACGCTGTTAACGTGTTCCATTTGTTTGAATTTGCGAGAAACTAAGAAATGTACATAGGACATAGGTGCTCATGGCGTTGGGTTTGCATGCGAATGTCCCGATGCACTAGCGGTTTTGAAGCCCATTCGTGGATTTGAACCCCTCACAAACACACACACACACACACACACACACAGTTTTCAGTGTAGCTTACCTAGCTATTGCTCGTAAACTATCAAGGCAGAGGTAGATTTTGGATCGAGAAAATTGACCGTTACCATAAAGCACATAAAACTGTGAATGTATTTAAAGCAGACGCTACAGCCTTTCGCTCGCGTTATTATTTTTCCTGGATACTGAATTTGATAGAGTTGGAATGGACGTGTTACCTTTTAAAGGTAACACTCTTGGGGTTAGAAGTCATTGTAAGAAGTTTGCTTGACAACACAACTTCACGGGATCTTTTTTTGTTTTCAGAACTAAATTTTCTCGACATTATGTTTAAATTTATATAAGTTATAAGGAAACGAAGAAAAATAAGAAGTCTTTGTCACATAATAATTCGAAAAACCGGACCTCATCGATGAAAGTCCAGTGGAGCGAATACCACAAGACTCTAGCTATGGACAAGAAACTTGCGGTTGAACTGCCTCCAGAGCAAATCCAGCAGGGAGGAGTCAATTGTGGGCTCTTTGCCCAGGCCTTCACTTGTGATCTTGCGAATGGAAATGACCCGTCGAAATTGCCCATTGCCAGAACGGAATGCGTTGCTACGCAAGCTGTTCGCTGCACATGCATTCTCCTTGTTTTAACAAGGTGATACGTTGCTTAGAAAACGAACGTTTTAAAGTTTCCACGTCAGGACCGACTGGAACTGAAATACTTTACGTCGTAGCCAAAGAGTTAATTGTGACATTGACTTGTTTTGTTCATGTAGCATGCCAGAATGCTACAATAACATGATCGAATGTGTCTTACGCCTTGAGTGGTTTCACATGGGCTGCGTGGAACAGA
>BLFN01000880.1:74312-76812 GCA_014634225.1 Acropora yongei | reverse complement strand
ACCCCTTGGACGGGAAAGGGTTAAGCTTCTATTCATTTTAGCGTTTTCGCTCTACAATAAGATTTTGAGTCAGAGTAAATTTGCAGAATGAAAAATTAATTCAAAAAATGTTCTGTTGCATTGAAGTTTCTATTTCATCTTCGCATTGCTGTTCTGCAATAGGATTTGGATTCAGTGTAAGCTTGCATAATGAAAAATTAATGTAATAAGTGTTTTTAAGTGTAATAATTTTTCAAGCTATTCTTCAACAGAATGTCGTTTTTTTGTTTTTTTTTTAATGTGGTCAGATTTGTTGTTAGCTTTACTATAATAATTAGTTATTGTTGTATAATTATGGCACAGTGTCAGGTGAGTTTCAGTTTCCTGAATTCTTTTTTGAATCTGTTGTCTCTCCTCCAAATTATCTAGTTGTGTGAAAGGCACCTGACTCAGAGGAAGCCAACTTTTTTACATGTCAGTGGGATTAATGGTAATTAATTATTATTGTTGGTATACACTGCTGTCATTTTCCAATTTTGGCAAGGGACAAACAGGTTGAGTATGTAGATCTGAGTCTCTTGCAGAAGTGTGTTTTTTGCTATCTCTTGCCCAAGAAAGAGACAACTTGTAGTGTTTTTTATGTACGCATGATCTTCCCCTTTATACAAAATTTATGAATGCAATTAGCTGAGGAAAACTGTACTTCCAGGGCTGCAAATAACAGTCAGTCATTGGACATTGGCTGATCAAAATTTACTTGAGTCCAATGAAAGCTTCACCATGGTGGAACATAATGTCCCGACATTTCTTAAACTGAATATTATCTTTATGAAAAAAAAGTGAATAAAAGTCTGCCCTGAATAGGTCTTAAGTTTGTCACAAATTTTAATTCACGCATGGTGTACATTGGTCAGAAATTAAATTAGGCATAGAAGTTTTCCTGAGGCACATACTGTAGGTCCTTTGTTTCACCACCTAAAGGTTACATATACAGAGAGATATAGGTGTTTGTATTTTTTCTTTTTCAATGGAGAAAGTGTTTATTTCTGTTCCTCTCTTTTAGATTTTGCTTTTCTGTTTGTTTGCTTGTTCTTTGTATGTTAAACCACATTTTTTGATTTGTCCAACCAAAATAGTGGCTTAGCAGGAGACGTCTTATCAAAAGAAAAAAATCATTTGCATCCCTGTACTTCCAGGCTGAGTTGTTGAAAGCAGGGTATTAAAGCACTAAACTGGGTTAAATATCATGGTGACTTGTAAGTTTTTATTCCACTTGAACTGGTATTAGCACTAATCCTGCTTCAAACAACTCAGCCCTGATGTACAATAAAATTAAGTACTTTGAAAATGCTCTTTTTATTTCACAAGACTCAGTTGCAGAATAATCATAACGCTGTTTCATAGATCATTCTCCATTTGTTATAATGTAGCTAAGGTATATGAACAGTATCACATTCACTTAGTCAAATTCTGTTAATAGAAGCATACTTAAGGCCTATCCAACACACTGCTGAGGCATGTTGTCACATTTAGGCTGTTGATTTTGTCCATATTCAAACACTGTTTTGTTTGTACTTTAGATGGAATTCATAGTAGTGAAAGCATTCGGACTCAGCAACACAGTGATGAAGGTTCTGAAGGTAATTCTGCACCCACATGTCAAATAAAAGCCCACTGGTTCTCAGGGATCTCAACAATATATTAAGTTACCATTATTATGAAAGGGTTAGTTAGTAAAGATATAGTGCATAGGTAAAGTGACAAAGGACTATTTAAGTGCCAACCCGTTGGCTGGGTTGATAGACTAATGGACCACCCTGCAGGAGGTCATGGGTTCAAAACCCTGACCAGACCAACACTCAGTGTCTAAATATAACTGAGGGAAAAGTGCTGCCTGTAATTTGACATCTGAAAATGGTTACCAGACTTTCTAGTCTTCTCAGATAAGGATGATAAAGCGTAGGTCCAGTCTCACAGCACTTGGGTGGTTGGGTGGGTTGTTAAAAATCCCACAAGCTGTTCGAAAAGAGTGACGTATTGTGTTGTGGTCTGTTACTGTTTTTATACTGGGGGCACTTATTGAATCCTTTGTTTTTGTGTTTTTTCACATTAGAATTGTAATGGCTGTCACATGGGCCATAAAGAAGTCCTCCATTAACACTTGTAAAGTGCTTTGAGTATTTATACTCATGGAATAAAGAGCTGCGTATATAAACACCTCACTTTGTTATTATCATTAACGCTTGTTCAATGGTAACTTGACCTTCATCAACTTGCTTGAATTTTCACGTTTTACTTCCCCACCAATGTGGCTCCACAGTTTCTTTAAAACTAAACCCTTTCAGCTTAATTTGGTCTAATTCTTTTGTCTTTCAAGTGTTTCAATGACTGCAAATGATTAACATTATTGACATTTCATTTTGGTTGAATGCATTTTCAACCAGGTTTCATTTTGACATAATTTTATAACATAAAATATTATATACCACAGGCCAACAAGTGGAAAAATCCCGGGGGGGGG
>BLFN01000880.1:16281-26281 GCA_014634225.1 Acropora yongei | reverse complement strand
ATTCGAATACGATGGTTTTGAATTTTTATTTGATCGACCAGTTGATATCGATACCTATACCAAGTATCGAGTGGAGGTGTTAATATCAGGACCACGCTCTCCGGCGGCTCTGGGGTGCTACCGAAGAACGGATTGGTTCATTTTCTCCAAGTCTGATAACGCACAACTAACTTCAAAGAACGATACAGAAACTACGCATCATCCTTCCGAAACCACATGAAAAAGAACGAGACTGAACTATCCAAGTACATTTGGACACTTAAAAATGCAAACAAACCCTTCGACATCAAATGGAGAATACTAAGGAAATGTAAACCGTACAATAATATTAGCAAAAAGTTTAACCTCTGCCTGAGTGAAAAGTTCTTTATAATCTGCAATGTGTATTCCTCATAATTTATTTTGTTTATATGACGCGTAGCAACGGAGTTAAATGCTTATATCCACCAGTTTTAAAACGTATAAGTCATTCGTTAAATTGCCTGGTGAGTGTGGCCGTCTTTTGCCATACGAAATAGATCTGTCGCATTAAACGAATGAATATCTTCTGAGGTCTGAACTGCAATATTTCTACTACGTTCTTTTCACTGTGAGAAAATTAATTTGTCCAAAGAGTTAATTAGAAAAATAAACTTTCTAAAAGCTGAAAATAGTCATATATTTATTTCGAATGAATGTAGACAATCATAGCAGTTTAGTTTTTGGCACTGCTTAATTAAGCAGTTATGATACATGACATTCATGTATTACCATGATATTTTATTAAACAAAGAAGGCTAAGCCGTGTATTAGATATGCAGTGATAAAACACGATGGGCATTTGAGAACACGGATACATAATGTAGATTTGTAGAGTTGCATTATTTGATCGAAGACCTTTATTGCTACTCAGACATGATTGCAATCATCAGAGAACTCCCCATTTGTTGCACTGAAATTCTCTTGCCAGGAGAGCCAGGAGGTCTAGCTCCTGCCTACTTCTCGACTCCTTTTCCCACTGGAAATTAAGGATGGACACTTATGGTTGGGTGTCGATCTAGCCGTCTCAACCAAAACAAGCCATTCTCCGGACCAATTCAGGATGCAGCCTCGTTCCCAGGGTCTCTCTTTTCTGCCTCCCTTAGTCGTTGGAACAGGGACCCTGGTTGCGGCTGGTCACGTGACCACCCAGATTCTGGGTGGTAGAAAAATCTGCTGTAAGGGTGGGGTATTTTATCGTCCTTTCGACCAAATGTACTTGAGTATACGTACCCACCCACACTGCGGTTTTGGATGGATAGATGGTCACGTGACCAGCTGCAACCAGGGTCTCTGTTCCAACGACTAAGGGAGGCAGAGAAGAGAGACCCTGGGAACGAGGTTGTTCAGGATGCACGCGGACGAAGGTAGCGTAAGAGATACTCGAGGCGCAGCCGAGAGCATCTCTAGCTACCTAAGTTTGGAATAGCAGATTACTCCTTTTAAGCTTATGGATAAGCAAAACTATACTTACCAATGCAAAGGAAGATTCTGACCCTACAGTTTTACCGATGCACAGCACCTACAAAGGATAATCCGTGACTTAGGACGTCACTAGCAATTTGACGCATGCGCATTGAGACAAAGCAGTTGCCAGCGTTAGTCCAATCTGGTTAGCATTAGATCTCATCGGCCTCGGCCCCTCGACCGAGAGGGGCCTGTAATCTGAATAGGGTTAGGCTTTAGGGTTAGGGTTACAACAAGCAAGCGAAGCGAAAAAAAAAGTTGGATGTAAAAAAAGTCGGATGTAAAAAAAAGTTGGATGTAATCACGCACTTTCTTTTAAGTAAAGCAACTGTTGTTAAACCATCATCAGAGATCACACCATCCGAGGTTGGCTGATTTAGATTACAGGCCCTTCTAGGTCGAGGGGCTGAGGCCGATGGGATCTAATGCTAACCTTCCAATCTCGGCCCAGAGCTCTTCTCTTTTGCGCATGACTGAGGGAGAGAATAGCTCTGCGGAACCCTGAAACAGGCGTCTTTCTTCTTGGTTTTCGCGAAAAGAAAGAACACGCACCTGATTGGTTCATTCTATTTCGCGCGAAAATGAAAAGTTTGCTTAGTGCTCTTCTCTGCGAGCGCCGTCTATTACAAATGTGCGAGGAAGGAAAAGCTTTTTGATGAAATTTTAATGGAATTAAACGTTCCTTAACAAATGAAAAACCAATTACTTGCCGAAGCCTGTTGGTAGAGCCCTTAGCAGTTCTATTTTTTGAGAAACGACAGCTTCAATAATTGACTTTTGCTCTGTTTTCAATTTGAAATCGTTTTACTTAATAACGAGGCCATTTTCTAATTCCCTGTTTGTTTTAAGAGCATGCGCCGTGAGGTCCAAATAGCCAGATTTTGGTTGAAATCCTGCAGAGTTTCCCAGAGCCTCAGGTCATGCGCAGCCATAAGATCCGAGGCTGGCGTTATTCCCGCTCCCTCGAATGCAGTAATGTCGCCAACGCATCAATCGGAACTGAGTATCTTCTTCTCAAACAGCATAAGTTAACTTCATGCCATTTCCATGCGTCTTACATTAGCGGAGTAGAAAACAAAATGACCATTTCACGCTCAAAATATGTTAATATATTCATTTTTTGTGGCTTTTGGAACGGCTAACTGCACAGAGCAAATTGCCGGAACCAGCGATTAAATGAATGCATTCCACATTGACCAAAACGCATACGCACTTCGCGTAATCGACCGAAACCCAAATATTGACTCAAGCTCTTGCGAAATAGAAATAGGGACTTCAACTTGGGCTAGTTTGCTCAACGCTCGCATGAACTTGGGGTGGAAAATACTTGTTCAAATCTGCCTGTCTGTTCGTCATTTTCAAAAAGCGATTTCAACTTCGCTTGCTAATGAAGTCCAACCTTACTTTCTAGGGTTTCAGTAAATCATTCACCGCCCTTCGTTTCTGTTGCCGTCTCCAGTTGATTTAAATATATAGTAACTTTTTATAGCCATGTTTAATTAAACTTCTTGTGTTTCAAAAAATGTTTAATTTTGTATTACTTGTCCACGACTTTAAATACGCTTACCTCACATTAAGAAAATCCATTCGAAAAGATGGAAGGGGAGTCCATTCTTGAAAATTTTTGCAAAACTGAAAAGCAAGATCGTATTACTAGGAATGAATACGATACGTTAAGGCTCGTTATCTGCGGGAGATCTAAAAGCACTGACCATTTTGGATATTACTCATGCAAATTCTATATTATTGTAAACAAACTGATGAATCGGGATTCCTCTGGGTTCTGTCTACCGCGTGGCTTGAAATTTTTCGCGGGACTTTAATCTCGAGGATTTTCGATTTTTGTGTTTCGCGGGAACAATTTTTCGCGAATTTGAACTTCAGACTTCATTCCTCGGTGAAAAAAAATCACGGATTTCATGTACGGTACTAGAAAGTAACAAAACGAAAGCCAGCCATACTGCAATTTTTCTGTTAACTTGCCGACTCGCGTGTTATAAAACGTTGACGGGCCTACGTGACTCCTGCTGTATGCAGTTATTCGTGTTCCCTAAGTGTGTTTAACTCTGACCAGGATATCTTTTTGGCATTTCCCTTTGAGATATGACAGCGCTTGACAGAGTTGATTTTAAAAGCGACTTTACCCAAAGATAGCAGACCCATCAGATGCTCCTGTAGCAGACTCCATTCAACCTCGCCCCAGGGCGCTTTTTCCTGTGTGGGCCCCACGGAAAAGCGCCCTGGGGCGAGTTTGGACTCCATTGCATTACTGCAATAGCCTAGTTTCGAATTGTGCAGGAACAAAAGAACAGAGTCGAGGTTCAGGGGAATAATTTGCATTTTCCTTTGTTTTGAACAATACAAAATGCTAATTATTCCCCTGAACCTCGACTCTGTTCTTTTGTTCCTGCACAATTCGAAACTAGTCTATTATTGCACGATGTTCCGTAGGTCGATGCCGTTACATTGTTGGCAGTGAAGTTAATTGAAATTCATAGTGTCAATTAAAAGGAGTAAATTTTCGCGGACTATTTTTCGGCGGGAGTTTGTTTTCACGGGATTCAATTTTCCGACGAAAAATCCGCGAAATCCGCGAAAATTAGATCCCACGAAAATTTCATGCCACACGGTAAGTAACCGTAGAGAAAACAAACCTGCAAAGCGTGTTAATTTTAGAGCGACCCTTTTTACTGAGTCAGTGAACTTGAAATCAGGGAGAATTCTACTCAAACCAAAACCCACAGGCAGCTACACCCTACGTTTTTTTTTAATAAATGCCAACTGCTTTCCAAGAAAGCTTATAGAATTTTTTTCTCTTTAATATCTTCTTCCTTCAGTTGTTGGTGGCTTAACTGAGACTATCTTTCTTACAGAAGCTAGTTTAACACGATTTCATAAATTCTCAAAAATATGAACCTATGTAAAAACACTCAGTTATTTAACTTCGACGCCTCTTTAGGCACTCTAGATTTTTTTCCCACAGATTTGACTGAACACAGAAATCAAATTCAATGTTTTCTTTTCTGCATTTACTCGCAAAACCAAATTCATGGGATTTTTTTACGGGATCTTGAGACATGTGATGTTAAACCCATCCCCTCGAGGCTTGGAAACCAATTCTAACATCTGCTTCTTTATCAAACTGTACGAGGATTCGTAGGTGGTGCAGAGGTTAAACAGAAGTCCCTCTTGCAAATTTGTTGTCGGATCCTTCCAGATGATCTTCTCCAACATGGTAAGTGACTGCAACAGAACCTTATAAACAACAATAAATACAACAAATACATCACAATAACAGCAACGACAACGATGACGACGACGATGACGATGATGATAATTTATATTTCATGTACAGACTGGAAGATTCTCTCACAGAAATGGTGTCACGGAGCTACTGTAAATCTAGGAGCAGATTTTTGAATAGGAGGAAACAAGAGTGGCCTGTATTTTTTTTCTTTTTGCACAAAGCGATAAAACGAAGAATTAACTAAAAAATTCCTGTACTGAAATTGATAAAACCATTCCACTTATGTCGATGATGGCAAGTGATTAGAAGAGTCCCGTGAAGTCTAGGCCTTAAACATCTGTTATTATAATGTAGATAGGACCCTGCGCGCGCGCTATGATTGGTCAAAAACCCATGTTTATCAGCGTGTTTTATTATTTTTCGCCACATTACCTCTATATTATAGAGCAAATTAGGAAGCCTAGGCCGCGTATTACACTGTGATAAAACACAATGGTATTTGAGAACACTTGAAGAAATGTGGAAAACACTCGCCTGCGGCTCGTGTTTTCTTCATTTCCTTCGTTTTCTCAAATGCCCGTCCTGGCTTATAGGCCTCTTTATTTGTTCAGTAAAATCAGGGTTAGCGTTTGTGTCTGGCTATTTCTTAGATTAGAATCAAGTTATTGTCTTTGTCTTCTTGCGGGGCACAGTTAGGAGGACAGTGCGTGGCTTTTATTGTCCGTTGACGGGAATTTCTAAAACAGATTTTCAAACATCCTGGAACCAGCTTAGCTCTTTAAGCTTTCCCAGGAAAAGCAAACAAACAGCTACATTGTTCAGAGCCTTAAAAGAAAGAAAGGAAAAATACGAGAAGTCATTTCTCCACAAAAATTATGAACAAACTCTGGCGATGAAGGAAGTCAAAGCTGACGAGAGAAAGTAATTTCGCAAATGCATGCAGTGGTTTTTGCTCAACTTCGTTCCCAGGGAACGCTCCAAAGGGGAGCGTGGGAAGAAAGACTCTTTCTTCCCCCGCTCCCTTTGGGGTGGGGAAATGAAAGACCTGGGAACGAGGTTGGTTTTTGCTCCCATAGGTTTGTGATTGTCTAACGATTTTCTTACCTCTTTTCTTGCCAATCAGAAGCGACAGTGGTATCGTTCATGTTTTGGCCTTTTCCCCGCGAATTCAAGGTTTTCTCACAAGCTTTTCCCCGCGCCTAGTGCCAAGATCTCTGTAGTTTCAACAAGTTCTGATTGGTTCAAGTGATTGATTTTCTTTTATTGTGACCACTTAACCGAGTAGGCCATTCCAAAATCCTTCGAAACATTTTTACATCTGCCCTTCGAAAAAAGGCATAATAATGTGAGTGTTACTTTCCTTGTCTACCAAAGCAAATGCATTCGAATGAACCCGTGCTAGCTCACCAGGAACTCTTGAAGATCAATGGTTAGAGTATTCTACTGGCGTTAACTGAGGTTGTGGGTTTGATTCTTACCTGGAATTCTGAAAATTGGTTCCTTCACCCGTTGCGAAGCGACCATTAATTACTTGATTTACGATCGTTTTAAAGGGGTAAATGACAAAACGCCTGCAAACCGAAAGGGG
Source organism: Acropora yongei (assembly GCA_014634225.1). Taxonomy (NCBI): domain Eukaryota; kingdom Metazoa; phylum Cnidaria; class Anthozoa; order Scleractinia; family Acroporidae; genus Acropora; species Acropora yongei. The sequence goes on along the minus strand of BLFN01000880.1, from coordinate 19,961 downwards.
AATGCTTACGCACAAACTGTGCGTGTCAAGTCTAAGATTCTCATTCGTGAATGAAGGTTTTCCGGTATCTTACTTTTCTTTCCTTTAAAAGCCACAAATTCTCGTGAGTCTTTCGGGAGATTTACGAAACAGAAGATTACTGAAACGCATAAACGACGTACATGTTGTCAGACAATCACAAATGGTCGTCCGATGTCGGTAGTAATATTTTCAGCGCCAAAAAGCTCACTTTACAGGTAACCTTCGCGTTTAACATTGGACTGCGAGAGGACTTTTAGCGAGAGATAAAAGAGCGGGAAGAAATACTCGAAACGCACGAAAATCGAGGAACGCTCTCTTCGAGTTGCGTGCCTCTGAATTTCTCGCGTGCATGCAGTTCGTGTCGGAAATTTACAGAGAACTGGCAGTCTAACGTAGTCTAGCTTTGTAGCGGCAGTAAAATGGCTGTGAGCTTCGTCAACGACCCAGAAGGCAGTGCCATGAAATCCCTAAATAGAAGAAAAGGGGGAAATTCCTTCAGCTCTTTATTGCCATACTTGTCGGCTTGTCTAAATTGAAGAGCTTTCATAGCGCCAAGGAAAAATGGTCAAAGAACACATTTTGAAACGGGTAAAAAATCTGTTTCCTTGTAGTCTCTACGTCTTCTGCTTCTTTTTCATATTTTACAGACACATATTCAGAGAACGTTTTGCATTAGCGAAGTTTGGACGATATTTTGCAAAATGACAAAAGTCACAACGGGCCTCTTTGTTCTAGCCTTCTACCGTCGAGACGAAATAGACCATTTTAGCTGGTGCGTTTTCCTCTCTCCTTTCAGACCACATGCAATATTCTCAAAAGAATTTTCCTTTTGTCTTTTCAAAATTATGCGTTTTTAAGCACGTGCATGAGATAAATTTTTCAAAGAAGCTGTTCATTCGAGTACCACAACGAGGTCTCACACGGGAAAATAAATAAGTCTTTTGGCCACTTCCAATAAAAGTTTAAGCAAATTAAGTAAACGTAACATACATTTTGGGCGTGACCTACTAGCACCAAAATTCAAAGATTTTCGGCTCAGAGGCAAGTGGAGGAGCAGTCTCTGCAAAGTTCATTTCCATCAGGATTACCCAACATTTGTTAACTCAGTTTCATTGAGACAACATGAGCGAATGAGCCATTTTGAATTTTAGCGCCGGGCAGACTCGTTCCAAGCAAGAGTATGTAGAATACAGTTCCAATACTTGACGACTTGGGATTTTCGGAAATTCAAATCGGAATTTTTGTTTTTTGGATGAAACAGCTCAGTCATGCGAACTAACTTTTCAAGACATCAAATGCACAGCTCCAGCTAAAAGCGACAAATCGTCTGCACTTCCATGTTCATGACCACGCTATATAGCTACTTCGTGACTTAGGGTCCCCAGTGGCTTTCGACTCGGCCTTCTTGAAGTAGCGTTGTGCGGCATCCAAGCCTCCAATCTGAAAGAGCGGTGACTTGTGCTGGAGCTAAAAAAGCTAGACTCGACCAAACCAGCCGTTTTTTTTCTGTAAAAAGAGAGACGTCACAGAGTTTGTGCTACTCCACAAAGTTAAATCCGGCAGAAACTCGCTTATTTCATGAAGTCCAACTCTTACAAGGAGGAACAGTGCGTGGCTCCCATTTTGGGCGAACAGTACCTTTTGGGAACTTCATCAACGAAAAAGGCTAGTATTCAGGGAATTAAAGCAACAACGATGGCTACGGCAGCCAAAGGGTCCGTTAAAAAAAAACAAACAAAAAAAAACATATGTGAAAACATTATTGTTTTGCAATCATTGCTTCTTGCTCGCCCCCTATATTGTTAGAAAAGCACGCTAAAAATGGACTGGTAGGAGCGCCGCTGAAGTAAATGAAAGAATGAAAGATTTATTGCTGTGTGTTAACGTTGCCGTTGAAACCTTAAATTTGGAAATTTCACGATGCCATTTGGCAGACTACGTCAAAGAATCGTACTTAAGTGCGTGCCGTACGTGCAGCATGACTATTTTTCCTCATTCAACCAATCATATCATGATTTGTGACTTTGTCAGAGCGAATGACGAAGGGCTAACGCTCGAAATGTTAGCTTTCCAAATCTTTCAGGGTGGTCCTTCGACCTTTATCAACTCGTTTGATAAAACCAATTTTTTTAAATACAAAAGTTGAGTCTGTTGAGTCTAGGGAAGTCCCGCTTGACCCTTCTCTATTTCTAGATCCCTGTCCTTAATACCTAAGTTCCTCTTTCTCGGGGTTCTCGATCCCCTTAGGCATAGGAGCACACTCCACAAAATTGCAAAGGACACTTTCGCCCCGACCCATGAAATTGTTGCGGCGTAGCTCTATTGCTTTTTTGCGGATAATAGCTCTGCCAATCTTTAGTGGTATCTCAGACATTCGCCAGCCATCCCTCTAATAGTTGTAAATACCAGTGGGGCGAATGTTTCTGTGACGCGAGAGTTGTATTTTCACTTCTTTTCATTTTCATGAATCCTGTAGATTTGCTTGGGGCTAATATCTCTATAAGAATCCGCATTGGGATGACACACCCTTATGTAAAAAAAAAAACAGCCTTATGTCGTTCCCAGAAACCCCTACAGTGGACATCAAGGTGTACACCAGGGGCTTGGTTAGTTCCTTTGTCAAGCTCTTCACCTGCAATAGGTTGTAATGCCTGTTCAACTTGCACATCATAACAAAACATGTCGAGCAGCTCGGCCTGTAGGTCGCTAATTTCATTTTGGCTATGAAATAACTAGGCCTCCACGCTGGCAGATAATAAAACCAAATTCTTGTTTCACTCTTCTACCGACGAAGCACCACATTTTGTTTCTGTACGAGCGCAACCGAGTAGTTGAACCAGAGACTACCTGCAAAAAAAATCGAGCTAGTGAGAGCGAGAGTTAAACTCGGATCCCCACATCAAGTCCAGTGCGCTAACCAGTCGGCCGCGCTTCTTCTGCCGAACAAATAAAAAATTTACAAAGCTAGTCTACATGTAATTAAGTTCTCGCGATGCCAGATAACAAGTGGAAGATTTTTCAATGATCGACTCAAACAGTCACACCTATTTTGTAGTCCTGCAAAAAGCAAAACGCACCACATGAAAATTTATAGGAAAATGGTTTCAAGAAAGGAGTAACATACCTTGATCGCCGGAAAATGATCATCTGAGTCATTGGAGTCCTGACAAGTACTTTTCTTAGCGACTGACGTTTCAACAACCTGTGCGAAAGTCATCTTCGGCACAGGTCAAGTGACTCCGAAGATGACTTTTGCTCATTTTGTCGAAACGTCAGTCGTAAGTCCGTCTTAGTACTCCAGTAAGCCAGATGATCACGGAATGAAAATTTCTACTATCGTTTCCGGGAAACGGCGAACTAACCGAATACGTCAGCGAAACGACTTGCAACTGCGCAAGATGACGTCCTCGCTATGTATGGCACCGGTGTCTCAACGGATTTTGCCGGATCTCCGCGGATTTGGACACCCCGGTGCAGAGGCCCGTTTTTCGAAACTCCCGGTAATTTAACGGACCCAAGAAAGCATTTCAGAAACTTAAATTCGAGGGAGAGTTTTGCAGTTCCTAGCTTAAAACGAAGTTCATTCAATTTGGTTTCCTGGTACTCGCTAGAAGATTTGGTATCCCGGGGTTGGGGGAGGCTATATTTGCTGGCGGACT
>BLFN01000879.1:12500-13846 GCA_014634225.1 Acropora yongei | reverse complement strand
GTATTGAATGATAAGTGAGGATAGCACTAGTGCGAACACACTCCAGTAGTTGAAAAATATTGAACGCTATGTGTGCACAGAAGTAGTGCTGCTAAAGTCGCACGCTTTAATTAAAAACTGTTATAATATAGATAGGATCCGTCGCGCCCTCTGATTGGTCGAGAACCCATATGTTTTATCGGAGTATAAAACAAAGCAAAAGCGTGTTTTATTGTTTTTCCCCACATCACCCCCATATCATAAAGCAAATGAGAAATGGCGAAAACACTCGCCTACGGCTCTTCTACATTTTCTTCGTGATCTCAAATGCCCGTCGTGTTTTATCACAGTGTAATAAGCAAATGAGGCTTCTTTTTGTGTTAAACATGTTTGTTTTTCTGCTATTATTATTGTTGCATGATTGACATGTATGTAGATTAGCATGGTGGCAAAGCCTCGTTGTGAGGTAATAAAAAGAGTCTCGATGCAAATCGTGTGCACTCTTGTGTTTGAGATGGTGGCCGCGGTGCCACACCCAATAAACTAACTTTTGTACGTCCTCTCTGTCATTCCAATCATTGGAAAAACTGTCGGTACACACATCAGAAGGAACAACCTGTCAAGGCAACTCAACCCAAGGGAAACGATGGCCACAGACGACGATTTTTCAAGGCTATCGTGCAAACATCCAGGCTACCAACGTACAAGCAAATTGTTGAAGTGAGCTTTTGAGATCTGCAGAACATGCAAGCAGGTGATTAGCGGTAAAGAGCCAGATTGGTGTTATTAAATTTGTGTTTATCTGAGGACATCGGGCCCGTAGGCAGGTTTTTTTGCGGGAGGATGCAATCCGACGAAGAGACAGACCAAAGGAGCGCCAAAGGCAGACGTGGTATGTGAAGCTGATGAAGCAGAATGCGTAGGTGAGTTTTCGGTTATCAAGGGAACAGGAGGACCCTTGCTGGAAAGGAAAACGGCTGAAAAGCTGAACGTGTTATGCGTACGGCCAGACAAGCTTACTAATATTTGTGCCATAGTGGAAGAGGGGTGCGACCAGGACATTCGGGAGAGCTGTACCGACATACTCACTGGGGTTGCCGGCAAAGGTAAAAGGTTATCACCCCAAGCTACACGTTAGCAAAGAAGTTAAACCTGAAGCCCACCAAGTACCTAAACTCCCCTGTGGACTTAGAAACAAGTAGATCTAGAATTAGATGGTCTCCCCAGCAAGAACATTATATAAGAAGTGCCAAACACACCAACGCCATAACATCATCACTTGCGGTAGTCCCAAAACCGGACGGTGACATACCAGGTACGAGAAGGGCCAGATACCAGATACGAGAAGGGCCAGATACCAGATACGA
>BLFN01000877.1:65985-73485 GCA_014634225.1 Acropora yongei | reverse complement strand
GTTTTGAAAATGTGATTCGATTCGGACGCGCGCATTTAGAGTTCGTGAAAATTTTAAAATTCTTGGTATAGTTTGATAGCCAGCTCCACGAGCTTTAATTTGCTATAGGGGTTTAGCTATCTACAGTTTAAACCAGGCGTCATGGCAGCCATATTGGTGGTCAAAAACAAAATCTGGTCCTCCACTGGAAACTTAACTTTATTTGTTATGCAAATTATGCGAAACAAAAAAAAATGTATTTGTATTGACCACCAACATGGCTGCCTTGTCATGTCATAGAAAATCACAAACCTTTGACTCAAGAATTTATACACTTCTTGTTTATAAATGTGCAATATTTAATTGATAGTAACAACTGCCCAACCATAACGTTAGACTGCATTAACATGAACATTAACATTTGAGCTGTCAGTGCCTTTTTTTTTGTTTAATAAAACAACTGTCAGTGCTTGGTCCCTGTAACAACGACGTGATCAACAACCTTGTTGAATTCGTTCCACGCAGAGGCAAACATGTCACTTGTCCACTCTTTTTCTTTTTCCTGAGAATTTCAAAAACAAATTGACATATTGGTTGACATACCTAACCGCATGAGCATGATTCAATCATCCACAGTCACCATTGATATGATGACTTTGCAAAGTTACTCTCATTTCATCTGGTCACTGATTTTTTAGAAAGGGGGGGGGGGGTAACATTCATGTTCACAGTGACTACTCCGGCCTACCCACCCTTGTACAAAATGAATGCCCCCTAACTAAATATTGTCTTGTCTAGAGACAGCAAGAAGAGCACAATTTTATTTCTTATAAAACATATTTGAGATAATTGCTCTCCCCGATTCAGTAGGGTGCAACTACGTTTCTGTTCTCGTGAAATTGGTTGTTAGTCTTTTAAAAATTGCTTAGGCAGCCTGTTTCAAGAACAAGCCCAGTGTTGAGGATCTGAGGCCTGTTTTTTGAATGGCGCGATAACGTTACAGGCACGGTAAGTATTATTGGGAAACAGTGCTTTTACCGATTGGTGGTAATTTATAAACCTTTTCAACAATATGCGAATTTTTAACCTTTTCAAATTCAGTACATACTGAATCTTTGACGAAACTTGTGCACGTATAACAGTTTTCGTCCCCGATAATTGATGGGTACTTTAGAGAATCTTAATTTCTTTTCAACCAATATACCAGGTTATTTTCAAAGCATGCCACTCACCTGACACCGTCCCGGGATGCAGGTGGTCAAACAAATCAGAAACTTTATTTTGGCCTCCTGATACAAAAAGATAATAAAGTTACCTTCTGTGGCTGGTGAAGCTCAAAATTAACAATTATAATTAATTAACCATACTCAAATTCTCTGGATTGATTTGGATGTAGTATGCTATTATAGGATAAAGCGGGATTTTATATTTTGTCATACCTTAGCATTCAATAAATCAGAAATTACAACACCAGAAATTACGGTACCATTTTCTCATCATCACTGTCACCTGTTAAGAAGAATGAATAAGTATAAATTATCACGAAAGTTTTACAATGCAGAACTAACCTGTGACCAGGCTCTAATTCTTTTTGAGTATGTGTTAAACACACATTAACAGTATTGACCGCAGATAAGTTATTTCTGGATATCCGTTTTCTACTGTGACCAATTATGTATCGCTCATCTATATGAGATAAGATATAACATAATATTGCCCAAGCAAAACAATGTTAATTACGATGAATTTCCGAACTTGGCAATGACTGATGGCAATGCCATGCATTGATCCAACTTAGGTTTTGATACAGATTTATTGTACCAGCAAAGCGGCTGCATTCAAGTGTGTTTGGTTATTTAATAATGAAAACAACTTGCTGGTATTTGTCATTGCAAGGGTGACCAATTTATAGCCATTTTCAGTGGCATGGCTGGTTTCAGGCCAACTTAAGTTTTTTTTTTTGTTTAATACTGGTTTAAAAATTAGATTCACCATCCTTAATGTTTCCTTCATTTTCCTTGACAGAGACAACATTGCTTTCTGAAACTAATAATAACAAGTAAAGGACAATTGAAAATGTGTCCCTCTATAGTAAGCGTATGGATATCTCCTGGGAACACATATTATGAGAGAGTTCTTACCTTGAAAATCCAAGTATTTAGTTTAAAACATATTTTCCATCTTAAAATTTATCTAATATTTAAAGTGTACAGAATGGCCTACATTTCAGGAGGTGTACTTCTTGAAAAAAAAATTATCTAAGAGAAGACGCATGACCAAAAATTTTCTCATTGGTAACCAATCAACAGCTGTTACCATACCAACGGTAGCACAAGGCTGCTAATTTTATAAAAGCTCAAAAATCTATGGTAATACATAGAAAAGATGTTGTAGTTGTAAGAACATCGAAGCTTGTCTTCTCCAAGCAATTTTGATTGTAAAACGTGCGCTGTAGTCCAAGCCAAAAAAAAACCTAATGCAAGCCTCCTTAAGGATACATGTATAATTATGAGATTTAGCTACCAAACAATTGATATTTAATAATATTAACCTCTTACTAACTGAGTGCGAGGGCCGTACTGGGGAATATTGGCCCGAGGTCGTGACAGTACGGACCGAGCGCAGCGAGGTCTGTACAAAAATGACCAAGGGCCAATATTCCCCGGTATGGCCCAAGCAAGCTCGGTTAGTAAGTAGTTTATTATATGGCACTCTGTTCCTGATAGTAAAATGCACTTCCGGTGACTTGCACTTAAGAAATGATCGTCTTCTTCATCCATCTTTGAAATTTCGGAAAAATTTCAATCTTTTTAGCTTCTTCTGATAGCTTCAATGTGATGAATGACAATGTTCACAGGTTTCCATGGAAATGGTCCGTACTGCAAAATCCTGACCGAGAAAGAACCAATCAGAGCACAGGGATTTGCCTAGGACTGGGTTTGCCATATAATAATTATTAATATTTAACAATGTGAATGCAGATTCAGACTTACGTGTGATCACTGAATGTTGAACTGTGTTACACTGTTCCTTGAAACAAGATATAGAAGTAATATTACTAACTTTGAGAGTTGTTGAATGATGTTAAATTATGATGAAAACGTTTATGTTGGTTCTCCTCTTGCCACATAACTGGAGCACATAACTGCCACATAACTTACCACATAATTTGTCATGATAACTGGGTGTCCAATAATAGCAGCTGTCCAATAATTATTATAACAACCTGCTGTAAACCGATACCTACACCTTTTAGTCAATTAGTTGAATAGGATCAATTTAGAAAGACTAGCAGGCAAAAGAACAGGATTTGAGAGAGGGATTGTTTTTGAACATCATTATCATATTCCCATCCCTCTTCTCCATCATTTTAACTTTTTATGTTTTCCTCCTTATCCAATTTTTGCACAGCACAGAAGCTTATAAGTTCTGTGGGCAAACTTGCTGACTTAAATCTGGTAAAATGTGATTTAAATAGATCCTCTTCTCCTTCCTTGGGCATCGCAATGGTGTCTGATCTAGCGAATTTTGGATGCAATGAACAAATAAATACATACATGTACGTTCCTTGAATGGCTTGGATTTCTCTTGAGATTGGAGAATGCTATGAAGAGAAATTGATTAATAACTTATTTTAGTCTCATCTCTTTCCATTAGAACATATTTGCAAATTCACAAAGCGATGAAATCAGATATTTCTGAATTTGTTCTGTGAAGGCATAGCATAATGAAGGAATGTATGAAACGTCAAATTTACAAAAAATTGAACGTGTAACTGAACAAATAAATTGTATGAATATTTCATCGAGATATTACATCCTTGATAAATTTCTTTTGCTGGGATAAACTGGGCAGGCATAAATGAACTACTAATTTATTTACATTGAAGATATCCCAGGAGCTCAATACATTATAGTCGCTGGTGCTAAATTTTTGGTCGCATTGGTGACCTTTTTGAGTCACAATTTTTCTAGGGCTAACGCCCAGTGGGTTTTTTTTGGGTTTCACTTAGCACTTTAATTTACACTTCTGAGTTAATTCTCTGTTCCACCGTTTGTGTTCACAGTGCTACGCGGCACAACATGCATGAGAAATATTAAGTTGCTTTAATTTTATTTAGTATACCTGAGCAATGTATTATGAGCAATGTATTTTACTTCCATGGGGTTCAAATGAGGTTGATTAGACCTCCAGCAATAAAAATATGCGTGTTATTGGGACAACAATGTCAGGAAAGTTTACTTTCATCCATGGTCCTGACCATGTCAGCAGAAAGCTGCATCCTAGGAATGTGGATGCAGCCAGAAGATTGGCCTGTACCAGGGAAGGTCAGTCTCCCAATAGAGCCTCTCTTTGTTTCTGACACAAATCTCCTTAGTGCTTGCTCTCTTTCAAGCACTGCAATGAATTTCAGTGCCTCAGTTACTTTAAGCTTAATCCCAGCCTTGCATGTACTTCAGTTATGTTGCACATCTGCAGTATTTGTGTGTTGGACTAATGTACTGTAGGTGACACTGTTACATAGCAATAAACATCAATGGCTTAAACCAATACAGCAGAAAAAATCTTGATTTTTTATTTTTTGGTGGCTGTATTAGAAAAGTTCACTCTCACTTTCCAATACAGCAACAAAAACTTCTGATTTTGTATTTTGGCAGCATACAATAATCTAGACACATGTTTATAAGAACCTTGACTGGTTGTAAGGAGGCTTCTGCCACAATCTTGTGGATGAGGTCCAAATAGAGCTGACTTCCTTGCTCTGGCTATACTCTTCTAATATTTCACTTTTGTCATTCTCCAGCAGACGTTTTAAATGGGGCACAATTACATCACTGAAATGTGACATCGCTTTGGCAAAATGCTCTTTGAGAGCCACCTTATCAAGAATCTATTTAAAATAAAAGTAACATGCACATTAAAATAATTCTAGTAAAAAGATTAATTTTAAAACAAATATATTTTCCTGGGAAAAAAATATTGTAAAGCACCACCTTTTAAGTTAATTAGAGCTTTTGGACAGGGTGCTACAAAAACTGTTGTAAGTTGTTATTATCATGCAGACTAAGTATTATCTTTACAATCAACTAACATGCAAACTTTTTAGTGAAGCCACAGCTGAAATCTGAAATATTGTAATGATAGCATCACAAGCTAGATCAGAACAATTTGTTAACTTAGTTTTCAGAATATTTCAGAAATGAAATAGAGCATCATCATTAATTCGCTGTTTAATATGAATTATCAACGATAAAAGAGTCATCGATTGAGAAATGTACAAAATGTTCCCTTGCAAATTTGCCAGACTCAGTGATGCAGATAAAAGGAACATTGAATCATTATCATGACCAGCTAACAGTTGACTTGGAAACTCAGTGTTGGTAGACCACTATGCTGGTCATTGCTGAGCTCATGGGTTTGAATCCTGTCAAGCCATTTTTCATTCTTCCTCTTTGCCAATGCTTAAGTTGCATGCAAAACTGTTTTAAATAAATGAGCTTCTATTTCAGTCCTTCAAAATTTCAACTGCAGTTCATATCACATTTTTGAGAAAATGCAATCACAACAAAAATTGCATACCTTTCCAACTGAATATAAAAGGAGTGCATAGTTTAAATGTGTGCGCATGTCCAAAGCGCTGCACCCCAGTACTGGTGATATCTCACTGAGGAACAAGGGATCCTCTTTCATTTCTCTAAAGTCATCTCTCAGTTTCCCCACACTTAGAACTGCTCTCCTTAAAACTGGTTGCAATGCAGCCTTTAGTTCCAAACTTTTCTTTAAAGTCTGGACTTCACTGATTCTCTCAAAAGGCACTACTGCAATTCGTGTAAATACTCTATAATGCAAAATTGAAAAACAAATGTTTAATCCCCCATGGAAAGAAAGGATGTTTGCATTTGCCATGTTTTGATTCAAACAAACAGCAGTAATGATGGACAACAGCTAGTAAACCTGAAATATTGTTTGCAATACTTGACTCTTTTTCATGTGGAAGAACTAAGTCTTTAATAATTATTATAATATCATGTGATTTCATAATTAGTTCTTAGTGTTTATAAATTGTAGTGTAAGGTATAGCAAAGAAGGCTACTGTGGAATTAACAAAAGTTACAAAAGGTCAGATGAGCAGATCACTTTTGCCAAAGTCCCACATTATCCAAGAGACTTCAGAAACAGAAGAATTTCAATCATTATGATCTTCGGTAAAAGCCATCATTCTATTAATCTCCTAGACAAAAGAAAACTTTGAACCTTTTCGAAAGTTACTGAAATTCATTTTACAGATACAGACTGATATAAAACTGTTATTTATTAACAGACTTTGCCAGAAAAAACAATTGCATTTATTACTTTTGTGTGTTTTCTGTGTATTCTGGCATGCAGAACCTTATGCTACCTGACGTTTTTGGTTGCCAAAAACAGCAAATATATATCTTCCGAAAAAGTCATGGGCTATTCAGTACTTTGCCATCATGAATCTTTTAGGCCACATTTCAGTTACAAAAATGCGAGTATGTATATTCTTTGACTGGCAATGAAAACCTAATGTGAACTAGCATTCACCTAAGAGATAATTATGTACAAAGACTGAAACCTGTCGTTGGGTGCCCCTGACTAATTTATACTAAATTACGGTACACCTTGAGATCTTCTCCTTGTCCACCTTTTTCTTTTGGTACAAGCACTGAGGATTCATGGTCATCAGTGGGACTGATCTCGGGTGGTTTAACTTCTCCAGCTTTGCAGTTTGCTTTTGAGACTGTTATGGCAAGATACAAGACAAAAATATTATTATTAAAACAGATGTTTCCTATCTGATATGTTTTTGTTTTGGATAAACTGCAGGCACAGTTTCTCGGTTACAGTCAGTCATACCTTATACACAATTTGAAGATGACGACCTTCTAATCAGCAAAGCACTGTCATTGTCTTGATAAAACCACCTGCTAATGGCCAAAATCAATTGCCACTAGTTTTAGTTCAAAGTTACTGCATGGCACTTGATTTGTGTGGGCTATATTACATTTTCCTGACTATTTTATGCTCCAAAAAAGGTCCCCCCCCCTCCTCCCAGAAAAAAAGCTGTAATAAACTTATTACATGTACTACATTGATGAAATCAGTACACCAAAGCAATAATTATTTTATGTTCACTTGGAATCCTTCCACTTAGTCTTTTTGTGCTAGAAGCTGCTATTCAGTTGATAACTCAGGGATAAGGCATCCAGTGTAACAGTGCCTTATAATCTTGCATAACATGATCATTGACACCCGTTAACAATAATTGAAGGGCTGAGAGCATAACCGACCTATGTTGCTTTTCAACTGTGTGTGAAGTCTAATAGAAAACAAGGCGAAGTTTTTTTTTTTCACCATTCGACCAATATTATTAGTTTCCACAAAATACAAAACTTATTAGTACCACACATATATTCACCTGGTTAAAAGTTTGGACAGTAAGGGCCTCTAAAGTATTGAAATCCGAGACATCATCCCACCAAAATGGGAGCGTTCTTG
>BLFN01000871.1:36658-44158 GCA_014634225.1 Acropora yongei | reverse complement strand
TAGATAACTTTATTAACCACGTTAACTTTATAAAATTTACATTATTGTAGCATTTGACATTTGTTCAGCGATAAATTTTTTTTTTGATTTAAGAAACATTTTAGTCTAGTTAGGTGACGTTTTGACGTTTACATAATGTCGTTTTCGAGTCAAAATGAATAAGAATTAAACAAGTATATATGTGATAAGTAAACAATAAGAACTATTGTACAAGAGAAAATATGTATTACAATAAAAAAACATAAGAAAATACAACAGAAAACAATAAAAAATTAGGTAAAAATTTTTGCCTTAACGGAGTCACTTTGTACATTAAGAGAAAGTTTAAGTTTCCTAATGAGCAGTATATCTTAGACAAGACAGTTAGGGACAGTGCCTACTAAATACGGAGGTTTTTGTGCCAAATTGCGACCATGCGGAAAAAGTAAATCTTTGCAAAAGCTATTGGAATCCACAAAGAAAAATGGGAGTAGCCACGCATTTTTTTGACATAATTAGCCTTGCTGACATAAGCATTTTTCTGAAAAAAGAAGGAAACAGTATTTCTTCACCGATTTCCATAGAATTTCCCTTCACTTACAGAAAAGTAAACATTTGTAAATATCTTAAAACTACATTGCAAATGGTAACAAAAAACACTTTTAAGACGTTTTTAGCGACAAAATTGTTGCAACAGGGCTTAAAGCGTCTATGACAGCCTTCCTTTGGTACAGGTAAAATACAGTCTAAATGACTTTTGCTCACAACCAGAAACTAATGGCATACAGTGTAAAATGTAAGGGTAAGCACGTGTTTTTTGAAGTTACTTAGATCAGTTTTCAACTTGTATGGAATCACCTTTCGGTTGGGTTACATTTTTCCCCATCCCCTACCTAGTAAGTTAAACGTGTGCATTTTTGGATATAGGAAGAAACTCGTCTACGCTTGGTTTTATATTTTTTTCTAACAAACTGGCCGTTCTGCTCTTTTTTTGCGGTCATTTACAGAAGGCGGCATATTCAACTTTTGAAACAACAAGCAACAAGCAAAGTCACAAAAATAGTACACTCACGGGACGGGCTATGTATGGGGTGATCTATGCATTGCGTGATGCGCAAATAATGTGCGCATAAACAATAGTAGGCATTGTCCTTAAATTTGCTGCTGCACTTCCTAACCCTTTCACTGCCAAGGGGTTTAAGTTTAAGTTTATTGCAGAATTTCATTATATAATACATTTTTCAATCTGCACTGCTCGCAGTTAGCATTAGCTAGTTGAGGCGAGTTAATTGTGTTTTATAAACGAACAGGTATACGAATAACTAGTGTACAGAGTATACAGTCAACTTAAATAAGAAAATATCATGTAAAATCAGATCAATACAAAGTGCAAATATGAAAAGCCAAAGTACTAATATATTTTTGTTCGCAATTGCTTAAATTGCGTTCAAAACTGCGATGATCATGGCTTGCTTAAATTTAACTGTCTTGTTTATGAAATGCTGTTCATTGGGAAACTTAAACCATCTCTTAGTGTACAAAGTGACTACATTAATGCAAACCTTTTCACTTGATTTTTGTTTTCTGTTGTATTTTATTTTATTTTTGCTCCGGTTGTTGCTGAAATCTATAATAGCTCCCTTGTGGAGGGCTATGTGCACGATCGGTTCAAGACCTCAATTGTCAAGCTGAACCCTGTTCTCAAGATCTCCTCCCCGAAGGATCTCAAAGAAGATCTTAGACCAATTATTCTGGCCTCCCCGTTAGATTCAAAGATTCAAAGATTCATGAGGGATTCACGTTGGATCTGCTTGTTGCTGAAGTCTTAGATAAGCTTGACATTAAGCAGCTCTCAGTGAGTGGGAGAAGTACCACCCACGCATTAGTTTACATGTTACACATAATCTAAGCTTCCCTTGAGAAGGGTAATAATTTCGTCAGCATATTTTTTGCTGACTTCAGCAAGGGGTTCGATTTGGTAGACCATCATTCCTTGCTGGCCGAGTTGCTCGCTCTTGACGTCCACCTTGTCATATTTAGATGGATCTGTGCTTTTCTTTCTAACAGACTTCAGCACGTAAAAATAGGCAGCTCGGTATTGTTCGTCTAATATCCAGCAAAGACCATTGAAAGGCTTGGGGACTGTATAAGAACATATCTGCACAGAGCACCACCAGGAAAACCCTATTGAATATACATTAACTGCATCAGCCTGCGAACTGTACATAAAATATTGCTAGGGAAAGAGCAACATGTCATCTTCAGTTGGTGCGTTTAATCCTAAGTGCAACGCCAAAACAGGGAAAAGCACCCTCAGGTTGGCCCTAAAGCCTGGTTTTCACTAGCGACGCAAGAATAAACTGAAGCAACATACGCAAATTCAGTAGCGTCTTCATCACAGTACCTTTTGCTGGGACAAAAGACACTAATTAACCACAAGTTAATGCGCCTGCGTATGTTGCTTGTGCATATGCTTGCGTTACTAGTGAAAACCGGTCTTAAAAGTTCACGTGCTATGGCATCGCCTTGACAGGGCCTTAAATCAACTTGCTGGACCAATGCCAACGGCACTGAGTCAGTGAAAGCATCGTGAACATGGCCTTGACTCAGCACGACACCCTTCTCGCCTTGAAGGAGTTGCCGAAACAGTGTGTATTTCCTATTTGTTATGCAGACTTCGAAAAACCTCTTTTTATTAGTCCATCAGGTATAGCATGCAAAAAGCGAAACGCGAGTGAGATGAAAGTGGCCATGCACGTGACGAGGAAGTTTATTTCATTTTGAAAATTTGCACATAAATGTTTTAAATGAAAATTGACAAGCAAGCTGTTGCCTTCGCTTCTCGTGGCTTAGCCTCCCGTGCACGTTCATCAGGAAGGCACAGATCGAGAACTTCAAGATGTCGCGTCTCTTTGAAGCATGGAAACCAGTTTGTGGCACAAGGTTACTGGGAGAATCAAAATGGCGGAGACCTATCAATATAATACTGTATATCAATTTCTGGTAGTTCGTTGTGAAAGTGTGGGTCTGGGCATTTGTAATGTGTCAGGAGGAAACTAGTGAAGGCTTGGAAGGTATATTCCCTGATGGTTTCTTTAAACTGATCCATCGATCTACTGATTTATCACTTGATCTAGCGATTGATCGATCTCTTGATCCAGTGGTCCATCAATCTTGATCAATAGACCCATTTCAGATGTGACGTCACGTCACGTGGTTTCGCGAACTGGAGGAAAAGCAAACAAAAGATGGTGTGAGGCCAGTTGTGAGGTTTTACACTGAGAGTGAGCCATTCCACAGTGACAATCTGACGTCTCTGCCCTCGTAAACACGGCACTCTGGCGGTTTTCTAATAGAAAGGTAATGCAACGATTACCAAGGTACAAATAAGCAAAACTTCGATGAAGAAAGGGAAAACACTCACCGAGCTGTGGTGGCCACTTTTACTTACACAGACACCCCAAAACCACTCTGCTCCTCAAAATTCAGTAAACACGTGAATCTCGGCGTTGGTAGTCACATGAACACGTTGATGGACACAAACAAAAATCGACATCATTTTGTAAATGTTATTCAAGCGAACCTAACTCGAACGTACCTCCTTGTCTTTCAGAACAATTTCGCGTGCTTACTAAATGCTCTAACAAATTTGATTGCCTAATTACGAAAATGTGAGAAAACTTAAACCATGCCTAAACATGCAAATGCACTCGATTCGCGCAATGGTATTCACTTGAAGAATTTGTGATCCTTTGTTATAATGCTAATTCGTAGAGACTGTATAAACCAAATCTTTGCATTTTCTTTGCATTGAGAATGGTGTCACGATGACTTAATATTTCTTATGTTACTTAAAATAACTGGATCTTTTAATTTGGTTGCTTTAAAATAACTTAGTTATCAGCATTTGTGTTTATATTCTTTGCTGCGAGTCCGTTTAGCCAGCGGGATACAGACGCATTTTTCAAGTCTTGTTTCACCCGTCGAGAAAGCTATTTTCTTGACGGGTGAAACAAGTGCGGATAAGGGCATCTGGTTTCCGCAGGCTACGGTTTCGTAGGAAAGGGTATGTGTGTTTTGATTTACCACTAGTTGCATTATCATTTCGGAAATACTGGATGTAAATCGCAACTTAATACTGATCACACAAGGATCCCTCCTTGGCCGAAGACTTTTGTTTTTTTAATGCAAATGACTGGCCAGATCAGATTAAGGATGGGGAAATAGATATGTACGCAGATGACACAGCACTATTCTATATAAGCCCCTCAGTCGATGTAGTGAGTGATTCACTGGGGGATATGCATAAGTGGTGTATAAATAGTAAGCTAATGATCTAATAGTGGGAAACTAGAGGTCATGGTAATCAATAGAAATAATTTCTGTCGCGCTCTGAAATCAGTCACACTTGGAGATAGATCCTAAGGTGTCTGTCTTGGCGAAGTCATCGACTCCAAGCTATCCTTGCAGCGGTATAACATCTTCAGTGAGATAGTCTCTGGACTTGTAACTCCACCGACAGCTCAATCAAACTATAATGCAAGCTCCAAAGATGCTTGTTTGGAAAAGAAAGAAATTTATTGATTGCTTTTTAAAGTTGCATGGGGCACAAAATGAAGAGAATTTCAGTACAAAAATTTGAACAGCTATCTGGGGACAAATACGATTTTGAAAAAACTTAGTAAAGTAGACTCCTCAGTATACACATTTTGTGGTATTTTGGGTGGATCCCTGGAACTTAATTTTTTGTTACTACAGTTACTAAAATGCTTCAGAAAGAACTTATAGCTTGCAAAACTAGACATATCAAGGTTGAATTACTACTGTAAACACACGATATTTACAGGCTGCCAAAAAAAAGATTGCTACTTGTTTTTAATTATAGAATTCTTATCACAAAACAATACATCTGTTTTTGCAGGGCCAACAACTTTTTAATGTTTTACTACAAAGAATTATTTCAATTTACCATTTTTTTTTAAGCAAGATAACTGACAAGTTCACTGAATCAATAATTATTGTGTTGTATAGTATATTTTATTTAAATGTGTAATTTATTCTTACGCGATATTTTAGCACCTATTCAAGTTATTGTCTTAGCGCCAATGTCGTTGTGTGCAAGGATGCATATCAAGGGGGACCATTGGGGGTGAGGAGGGGGGAGGAGAGCGTTCAACAAGTATTTATGGTAAAATAAGCTGTAGGAATTGCTGTAACACAGAAATTTAATGAAAAATATGTTAAAAATATCATTGTAATAATAATAATAATGATAATAATAATAATAATAATACACAAAGGGACTTGCCAGCACTGTCAAGGGACGGGCCAACGTCTCTTAACAATGAAGTATTTAAAATCATCCAAGCAGCAAGACCAATTCTTGCCTCAGTGATTACCAACTCAGGAAATTTCGATAACCACTTGTCAGATACAAGGACTAGAAAACGTCCAACAATTGGCAACATAACAAATATCACTGGAGCCATTGATGATCAGGATCCCTTTGTTTGTCTCTGGCTGGCTATATGAGACATGTAGGAGCGATCAGAAAAACATCTCTATAGCAAAGGTGGAAATTGAAAGGTTGAGAGGAGATCCGAAAATGTCCAAGAAAGGAATGAAAAATCGAGAAAAGTAGCTTCAAGAGCTCAAGAACTTGTCTGTCGCAGAATTTATTAGCTTCATGGGTAGAGAAAAATCCAGTTTATGAAACCTAAAGAAAGGGTTTTGGCGCAGCAAGAAGCTGGAGGAAGCCAAGCAGCTAAATTGACAGTTCCATTTGGACCCCAGGAGTGTTTATTCGAATTTCGGAAAAATGCTAGAAAACCACACTAATATTGATAGACTCGTTTACATCAAAGAGGTCCTGGATGCGGAACAGAGTAATAATAAGTTAAAAAACATCGAGGTATGTAGTTTTTGGAGGGTCTTATGGGAAGGAAACAAGGAGAGAAATGCTCAAGTAAATAGTAACATAAAAGCGGACTGGGTCGAGGAGGTGAGAGAGGTGATGAAAGAATTAGTACCCAAGCTGCCTACCGAGGGATTCCAACTAGAGGCAAAGGATGCGGAGAAGATCATTAGCAAAAAGAAAAATTGGGGCACCCCGGGCCCAGATGCTGTTACTAACTTCTGGTGGAAAAAAGCGCACGAGTCACAAGAAGGTATGGCCAGGAGTTTTCAGGTGACTGTACATCTATCCCATTGTGGTTTACGGGAGGCAAGACCAATCTAATCCCAAAGCCAGGGGAGTTCAAGAGTGAGAACCATAGACCCATTACATGCCTCGATACGCAGTGCAAGTGGTACACGTCTTGTTTATTGGGCCAAGCGAATAGACACCTGAAGGAGCATGGGCTTATGCAAGGTGACCAACGAGGGGCTAAGGAGAAATGCAGCGGTACCTTTGATAATTTACTTATCGATCAAATGGTGCTGCAGGATGCACAACAAAGGAGACGAAACCTGAGTATGGCTTGGGTAGATGTGGCTAAGGCATATGATTCCGTAGACCATCACTGGCTAATTGATATGTTCAACCTACACAGATTTCCATCGTGGCACAGCGAGGTCATGCAGGAACTGTCAACTACCTGGAGTTCTAGAATCATGGCGAAAACAGAGAATGGCCTGGAAGCATCTGACACCATACAGTTCAAGAAAGGTCTGCCACAGGGCGACACCCTTCGTCCTCTTTTGTTGACACTACGCCTGAATCCCATTGCATGGAAATTGAGAGCTGTGGAGGGATATAAATTGATGAAACCGATATCGCAGAAAGTCTTACACCTGCTTTATGTCGATGATTTGAGAGTATAATTGTGCGTCATTGGAGAACAAGCTGCAAAGAATGATGGAAAATGTAAAGGACGGAATGGAGTGTTTCGGGTTAAAGTGGAATGAAAAGGTGTGTGCAGTCATGCGTGTTAAGCGAGGAAGTCTGGTCTCCGATGCTGAAAGCAGGAAGATCGATGGCTTGAAACCCATCAACTGCCTGTGAGAGGATTCACACTAAAAGTTCCTTGGGATGAGAGAGAGCGTGAGACAGGAGGAGGGATTAGTATTGGAGTTAGCATCCAAGGAATTCTTGAGAAGGGTTTCAGTCATTTGGTCTAGTCCAATAAAGCTCTCAAAATCTTGTTTTTTGAGACGCTAAGGTCTTCAGACCTCATCACTACAACAGCGCCCTGGTACTCCTAAGCTCAACCAAAACCAGTGTGGGAGAACGATTGAGTAGTTGCATATTGGGACGTCCCATTGTTTGCAAATACCACCCATGTCAAGGCCAACAGGATTGACACGAGGATCATTGACAAGGAGAGAAAGGTAGTCAAGCTGCGGGAGATGAGCTGCCCTTGGGTAGAAAATAGAGCGGAAAAAGCTAAGGAGAAGACCAGCAAGTATGGACCACTCCGTTGGCAATTGTAGAAAAGACACCCTTACTACAAAGTAACACAACACAACACCATCATCGACGTCCTCGGAGGGTATTCTCAAGACCTTACCAAGACTCTCAAG
>BLFN01000868.1:4425212-4426758 GCA_014634225.1 Acropora yongei | reverse complement strand
CGACAAAATGGAGATCGCAAGTGTAATGGGGTGCTTCTCTTCTAGGTTTCCTGTACAATCCAAGCGAAAAAAAATTCGAAGTTGACGGCCATATTTCTAATGTGTTGCAATATCAATCGGAATAACGGCTAGATGGTTAAGCAAAGTTGTATCAGTTTCAAGCATCTTTGAAGTTGGGGCAAGTTGCTTTCTGAAACTCTACTTTTTTCCGTGTCGCCTGTCGGGGAGCAAACAGCGACCTGAAGCTGCAGGGAGTTTGGGGGGTGGGGAAGGGTATTGCTATTGAATCGAGAATTTTGTAAAGATCAGCAGAGTTAACTTGATATAAAGTGTTTCTCATTCGACCATATAATGCATGCATGTCCAATACTCACTAAGTGAAACGACCTGAATACACAATCTGTCGACTCGAAAAATGCATCTCATTAAATAAAATTGTCGTACAGCTGCCCCCACGAATCGATCGATCCGTACGATTCGTGAACGCTCTTACGATTCGTCTTCATCCAAGTATTGCATGTTGTAGTGGCAGTGTGTCGCTCATTTAGGGTTAGGGTTAGGGTTAGGGTTAGGGTTAGGGATGTAACATCGGCCTCAGATTTGAATTTCGATTCGAATTTGGGCAGTTTTCCAAAAACATGCCGAAAACGATTCTACAAGAACAATAGAGTTGAACCGCGCGAAAAGACTCCAAATGTTCGAGAAATGAGACCATTTTGAAAATCGACCGTTTTGCAAAGTCAACAATTGGTTGAGAAAAAATCCAATTGCCGAGTTGTTGATCATAACGATTTTCTAAAGGGTATTTACACTCTCTAAAAGAAAGTCGCTTACGTCATGTCAATATTCCTCACAAAGAAGGAGTGGCAAAAGTAAACGTCCATTGGCTTTGATAAACGCCTAATCCTCTTTTGCTATTTGCTAACTCAGCAGTTGGCAGTCAACGCAGTTTGTTTAGTGTAAATGACTTAAACAACATTGTGAACTATGGAGGTGGAAATGCGAGCTGGAAATGGAAAAAACTTAACACTAAAATTTCCTCAAATTCGCAGCTGAAAAAATGTTTAAAAAAAGAGTTCTCGATAAAGTGGAAAGGAAACCCAAATGAAACAACTTAAATTTCTTTTAAGTTAGCTTTCAATAAGTTAATTGTTACTTTAGTTGGTTCAATTTAAAGATTAAGCCGAGTACTATTGCTGGTAACAGGCGGTGTGGCAAACTTCA
This sequence comes from Acropora yongei, assembly GCA_014634225.1. Lineage (NCBI taxonomy): Eukaryota > Metazoa > Cnidaria > Anthozoa > Scleractinia > Acroporidae > Acropora > Acropora yongei. The sequence continues at coordinate 4,425,534 of BLFN01000868.1, read as the reverse complement.
AGCAGATATGTTTTCTTTCTTAGGTTCTCGTGCAAATGCTGAAAATTTCTAAAGGAAATCATCTTGACTGTTGGAGTGAAGAAACTATTCTCTTTCCTCTTCAGGTATGAAAAGAAACGCATAGTCTGAAACAACAAAATACAGCTCGCGTCAAAAAGAAGCCACGAACGTGACTAAGGCGGGTTTCAATGCCTGAAACGATCTCTTCTGAGAATAGCAAACGTCGTGCGACGATGAAATTTTTTTCTTCATGATCAAACGTGAAACACTTTCGCACGTTATCAACTGCAATTCCCACTTCCGCTTTGCCAATCGTACAGGA
>BLFN01000868.1:4390212-4392712 GCA_014634225.1 Acropora yongei | reverse complement strand
TACAAAACACTTACGTGCATATGACATGACATTTTTTTTTAACGTATGAGGAGGAGCTTTGAAATTGAAGAAGAATGGCGTTTATTTTATTGTAATAGCATTCTTGGTTGATGAGTTATTAAAGGTTTTGTTTTATGCCAATTAGAGACCTTGTGACAACACAAAATTGACACAAAATGATGCAAAAACACAAAATATGGAATACCTGTGCAAACACTAAGTCCATGGGGGTGAAATTTTCCAGGGTTGATGTACTGCATTTTGATAGTGGTTATGATGTCATCATAGCAACATACTTGTTCAGACCTCTACCTTCTCAAAATGAAAAATACCTTATTTGTTGCTCAAGGGTCTGACAGACTTTCTTGTGCTTGTGCAGTGCAATGTTCACATTCACTTAACACCCACCGAATGAACAACAAGAGCAGCTAACACTTCTTGAAAGGGGGGAACTCAGACTTTACTCGTTGAATGGAGAGGAACTGGAGCCCATTATGTTGCCATGTAAATGTCACAAAGGACTTGCCATGGAACTTTGTGATGAGTATAACAACTGTACAAAGTTTCAGTTCTATACATGAAATGTCTTCAGAGATTTCATTCATTTTTTGTGATTTTACATCATCTTGTGACAATCTTGTGACATCACAAGTCATATCTAATTTGCATCAATCAAAATCTTGAGGAACTCGACAACCAATGATGCTCTTAAAGTAGAACAAATGCCACTCTTCATTATCTTGAAAGCTCTTCCTAATAAGCTAATAAAAGTATTTCGTGTCGTATACAGTTTAACATTTTGATTCTGGTAAGTACCAAATGGCACTTATAGATTTTACACTGTCTACCACCAGACGATTTTACTTTACAACAGGCAACCCCTCAGGAGTGAAAGGGTTTAGTGTTAAAATCCGATACAGTGCTTAAAAATAACATTTTATCTTTCCAATCATGTTTTTGGTTTCTGCCCTACTAAAATCGTGTTTGTTTGTTTGGAGCCTCTTACACATAACACTGCTGATCTTAACAAACTAAAGGATAGTTTTTCTCTCAGCCAATGCATTACAATGCTATAGTCCATCTGCTTCTTCTCGGATAGCTTCAACGCGTTCAGTGAGAAATCACTCGGCCTCTCTCCCATTTTAGCTATATGGTTAGAACACAGGAGGTCTGAAGGAGCTATGCTCAACTTCAATGATTTGCTGGTTGCAGTGCCACTCTTTCCCCTTCTCATTGCCCAAGTAAGCCATGTCCAGTTTCTGGTTTAGGTGCAGCTTTGTGACTGGGCTAAAAACCCTGACATTGAAAAATGCATGTTGCCCACTTTGCCAAAAACTGTGCGCACTGACATCCAGCCAAGTTTCATCAGAGCAATAGGCACTGCTGGTTAAAACTTCTCCAGTGGCTCAACTTCAGCATCATGACATCCTTAAGAAGGGATGCAAGCAGGTCTCGCACTGCATTGTGCCTCCTATGAACACATCCACCTTTCATACTTTTCACTCCATGATCAACTTCAAATCAATCTTTGGCCACAAGGACATGTAGATGGTAGATACTTTGGTGTCCAGTGGTTCCTAAGGCTGAGCACATCGTAGAATTATGAGTTTGAAATTCGAGTGAAGAGTGAAATAAATAGTAGAGCTTTATAAATTCTTAGATATTGAGAGACGTGACAACTACTGTGGCAGCTGGAAGTGTTGAATGATATTGTGTGATATATTTTCAAATGGCACTAACCGTACGAATCAAATGTGACCTCTTTGCAAGAAACTTTATGTATTCCTGTTGATCGTGTAAAGCCAACACTTCACTTGTGGGTTACCAACAGATTTAAAAAACATTCCCATGATCTTTTCTTTTTCCCAGTGCTTCTTGTTTTTCAACAGATTTTGCAATGCTATTACTATAAATTACAGATTAGTTTGACTTTCATAGTTGTTTTGGTTTTGGCAAAAACAACAGGTCAGCGGTAAAATAGCCCACCTGTTGCTGCTGCTTCTCCACTGTCCGTGACAAATTGTCAGCCACATGTGAACCTGAAAAATTAACTACAGGGAGGCCATTTTGGTGTCCTTACAGGAAGGTCTAAATTTACTGGTATCATTGTGCACAGGTACACTAATTGCAAGGGACAAAAAACTCAGTTTCTGTCCAGAGCAACAAATTGCTTGATTTCAGCAATTCCTCTTGCACTAGAGCCAAATGGCTCGGAGAAATTCAGGGGATGGGGCGTAATGGCAGAAGGGAAAATGAGCATACTGCAACTCTGTATTTAATTGACTTGCTTTTAAAGTTGGCTTGTCTGGTTTTAGTTCAGAGTATTGCAGTTTTCAATGGAAAGATAGTCAGAATATCAGTAATGGCTCTCTGAAAATGGAAGGTAAGAAGTACCAATCAGCCAATATGAAGGAAATTGTTGAGAGAAACGGGGCTAGGAGTTTAGAGAATGCTGCGATATAGTGAATCAGGTGCAATGATCTAGGATAAAAATTTTGTA
>BLFN01000868.1:4380212-4385212 GCA_014634225.1 Acropora yongei | reverse complement strand
TTATTGAAAAATAAACATTTGAACATGATTCACCGCTTTCAACATTGGCCATCAATTAAACACTTTCAAGAATTAACCCATTGCGACAATCCCAGCTCAAGAAGCAGTTTGAAACTAATTTCCAGCCAAGCAACCATTCCAAAAATGATACGTTTGGTCTTGAGCATCTGAGTCAAAGGTCAATGCTTCGATTAGAGTGGAGTGCGCGGATGTTTCTTCATATTTTCTGATAAAGCTCCGTACTAAATAGTGTCTCTCTTAGAATATGGTGCTTGTGCAAACTGATATATGTACTGTCAAAAGGTCTCTTTGTGGCCATTACTTAATACCTTCCAATGTAAAGCCACAGATTGCTATTTCAACCGACCTTCTCTGCCTTATTATTGTAGGGAGTTTATTACAAAGTTAAGCGACAATGAAAATTTTCCTGGGGAGTAATTGTTTCTCTTTTCCCTGACAGGCGTGAGGAAAGCAGTGAAGACTGATCGCTTCCTGGACGGTAACGCACTGCACGTTGAGCCATTTTACCCGTTCATGGGAACAGTATTTCCTGTGGATCAACCTCGTAACTTGGAGAGCACAGGACTCCCTGAATTTCGCCATCTCGTTGACCTGGACCGCATGGAGTTTATTATGGATTCAAACCAGGAAAGGAAGTTGAAGGGAGATCTACATGAACTCGAAAAGGCTCGAATCACTTGGATTCCAGGACAAAGATACATTCAAATCAGATATGCTGATGTAAAAGTAGACAAAGAGTTTGAAGAGCGGCCTTGGCAAGAACGTTGTAGAAAGATTGTTGATTCTTTTCTAGAAAGCTGCGCTTCAGTAGAATTTCCCCTGGATGAGGAAATTTTGGCTGAGGTAGCCAACCAACTTCCTCAGATACAACGCCAAGTGCTTTCAATTTTCACAGCAAAAGTGAAGCTAATGAAGACATCTAAAACTCTTAAACTGATTTGTTTAAAATCTAACATTCGTGAGTTTGCTGACAAGTTAACTGGTCGTTTGAAAAAAATTGAGCGAGAAGAACGCGAAAAAAAGCTGGAGGAAAAGAAAAAGACTGATATCCCCAGTGAAATCCTGCAGCTTCTTCAGAATGCAAAAATAGAGAAAATACTTCAAGAGAAATTTGAATCGGAGGACGTTCGTGCTCTTGTGCAATTGGACAAAGGCGCTCTTGTTTTAAAGACACCCAAGGGTCTCATGGAAGGAGTCCATCGGTACCTTAGGCAACGTTTGGAGGAGATCGATAAATGCGCCATAGACGGTCCAGATGAAATTCGAGAGATCTTAAAAAGAGCGCCAGGAAAGAAAAAGATGGCTAAAGAATTGCCAAAGGGATGTAGCTTTAATGTTGATGACAAGAACAAGAGAGTAATCTTTCTCGGAAGAATACTCTCGGAAACGGAAGAAGGAAGCGAAAAGGCAAAAAACGTGCTTGTCAGCGGCCAAACGTTAAAGCTAACATCACAGGTTTATTCTCTTTTAAAGGGTTACAAATGGGATGAATTCCGCAAGACATATGAACAACGTTACAAGATCCGACTTAAACGTGAATTGGAATGCATTGCTGTATTTGGATTCAAGGAAAACGTCAACGAAGCTGTTAAGAAAATAAGAGACTTTCTTAACGAGACAAGAGCAACGGCAGGAGAGTTCCCTCTTGATTCGCCGCTTCTTCAAAGGTTTTTCGGCGAATTTTATGAAGAGGAAATACAGGCATTGGAGCAAAAGCTGGAGCACTTTGGCGTCAAGATATCTTTCAATGAAAATGGAGATCTCATTCGCTTCAGTGGAAGCGAAGAGGGCCTTAAGGAGGTGGAGGAAGGTTTGTATAACATGAAAGACGAAATAAAAGAGGAAACATTTGAGATAAAGACACCGGGTATGAAAAAATTCTTGACTCAAGAAGAAGGAAATCGTTTGATTGAAAAGATTCAGCGACAAAAAAAATGTATTATTGAAGTCACTGAACGTTCCGAAGAATTAGGAGAAAAGGAAGAATATGATGATGAAAGTGAGAGTGATGATGGTAGCATTACTTGCGATGACGAAGAAGATACTGATGAAGATGAAAACACAATTTCTACTCCTGAAGGAAAAAGGGTGACGTGGAAGACAGGAGAAATCCAAAAAGAAAAGGTTTGCGTCGTTTGTTTCCGGCACAGTTACTCATTTTAGCCCTAGCCGGGTGGACATATGGATATCTGTATCACCTAGCTATCGATTAGTATCTTTGTTACAATGCATGGCACGTCTAGGTAGGACTGAGAAGGATGAAAATATATAGGTTGAAACTTTCAAGTGCCAATGTCAGTGACACGTTTGATGAGGAGAGAGAGTTACTTTTTTGACAAGTTTCACTTTTGAGCGAACGAGACCTGATTTAATAAGGAAGATTGTCGTCATAAAATGTCATTGTAATATCAACCAGTCTTATAAAGAGGTCAATTTCCCCACAAAATCATCTTCAATCCTAATCAACGTTTTTCTTACTTAATGATTGAAGGCGGACGTATTGGTCTGCTCTGTTGGTTCAGATCTCAGGCTCTGCCATGGTGCCATTGCAACCGCTATGAGCAGCGCAGCCGGCCAAGAACTACAAGAAGCTTTACGAGAAGCTGCGAGAGGTTTGTCAATTGGTGAAGGCGACATTATTCATACCCTCCCTGGAAAATTACCCTGTCGTCATGTGATCCACTGTGTATGCTGCCCGTGGAATGATGAAACGGACGAGCAAAAACAGGTTAGATTTCTTCTACTCAGGTATGCGACCAAAAAGTACTTGAAGTGCCAATGACAAAAGAAAACGTAAATGATTTTATTTTCGCTCGAAGTGGTAGTTTCACCCTTATCTCTGCCGCTTACTTCCAAGAAATGCTTTGCGTACTCGCTTTCTTTATCTTATATTCAGGACGGTTTGCTCTAAAATGCATTGCTATAGAATACAGCCAAGCTAATCAACTGGACAATATGAAGGTTTAGTTTCCAAAAAAAAGTTTGATGCTGGGCCAGTGAAGAAGTGAATATGTTCATTTGTTACCAATTGCGTCAAAAGGGTAAAATAACCACCGTAGGATGATTATTGAACTGACGTTTCGAGCGTTGGCCATTTGTCAGAGCGACTTAACAACGATCATGTTCTAGATGCTACCATCCAGTGTGATTGCGTTGCTGAGCTTTTACATTCTGGAGGGATTCTTAATTATCGTGTCTTTCTTTGCTTTTGCACCAGATTCTGAAGACGCTGTTGCTGAATTGTTTTGATAGAGCTTCCGAACTTGGCGCTTGCTCTATCGCCCTACCGCTCATAGGAACTGGTACTCTTGGATTCCCACATGTTGTTGCTGTCCACATAATGGTAGAAGCAGCCGTCGAACACAGCCAGGAAAACCCGGAATCACCGTTAGAGGAGATTCGATTTGTTGTGTTCAATGATGACCAGAAGGGAATCACATCATTCGAAGAGAAGTTTACCGAGTTTAAGGAAGTGCATCAGCCGATCCCAAAACGACGAAAAGAGAATACTGCAAAAAAAAATCCTGTGCCTGCTTTTATGCCAGGGTTTAAGTGTAAAGATGTGAACTGTGGACAACACAAGATAAAAGTCGTGAAAGGAGACATAACTAAGGAAAGCACTGATGCAATTTGTAATGTTATTACCCCAGAGCTGGACATGAAAAGCGGAAACTTGAGCCGTTCCATTGCTAATATCTGTGGCGACATCGTTCAGGAAGAACTGCTGGCACATTCAACACCTCAGCATCAAGGAACCATCCTGATGACGTCAGCTGGAAGTGTACCAGCAATGAAGAAAATCTTGCACATAGTTGTGGGATCTGGAAACAAACAACATCTTCAAAGCTGCGTAGAGAAAGCTCTTAATAAAGCTGATGCAGAACGGTTGCAATCCTTGTCCATTCCAGCAGTTGGTAGTGGAGGACTGGGATTATCAGCGGAAGACTCGGCGGAAGTAGTTTTTGCGGCAATCCGTGCGTTCACAGCCAAACCATGCACTTCAATCCGTGAGATCAAAATCGTAGTTTTCAATGATTCAGTTGTTGGAGCATTTGCGAATGAGTTGGAACTAATGAAAAAGGAGACTAGCCCACCAGAGAACTGTAATGAAAACGAGATGGAGACTCTAGCACAAGATTGTGGTGAACTTGAAGATTGTACACATGAAGCGACAACGTCTTCCCTACCGCAAAACGTTGTTATTCATGGTCGGAAACAGACCCTCGATGAAGCCATGTCAGCCCTCGAAGATGGCGTCAAAAAAGCTTGTAATGAGCCGTTTGATGTTAAGGACGAAGTCCTCGGTCGCCTCCCCAAACGGTGCCTAAGGCGTCTCAAACAAATGTCTAACAATCTAGATGTCAAGTTGGAACAACCAGAACCAAGTTGTATAAGACTAGAAGGACTTCAGAAAGATGTGATGAATCTGCGCATGGAAGTAAACAGTATCGTTAGGGAACAGCTGGAGGAGGATAAAGCCGATCAAATTTTTCGCACTGTTCGATGGAATATGATTAGCATATCAGGAAAAGAGGAGCCCTTTGACAAGATTGCCAACCTTGAAATAGAATTAGCGTACAAAGACAAGAAACCGTCACTCACATTTACACACAAGAATCAGAAAGCTGAGATTAACTTCGCCATCAACGAAATTACAATCTTGAAAAATGGAAAGAAAAAACGTATCCGCCGCAGAGATGGTAATAACATAGGGAGTCCGTCACTATTAAATGAGCTGTATTAAATAAGCCTCTGGTAACCTGAGATCTCTGCAAAAAGACCTCTGAGAGCTTCAGTACTGCTAAACGCACAAGAAATGAGAACAACCTTTCCTTATGATAATTCTGCCCCCCCCCCCCTCGCCTTATGCTTCTAATCCAAATAAAAGTTTTATCCGTTAGTGTAACGCTCTTTCAGTTTCATCCATGCAATGCAGAACCAAGACCTATTTACTAACTGACAATTTCTTTTCCGTGAAA
>BLFN01000868.1:4313512-4316012 GCA_014634225.1 Acropora yongei | reverse complement strand
GACAGCTATCGCCGTTTTATCCGCTGTGATCAATACAAAGAACTTCTCAAGGCTCCGGCGAATAAGCAAAAAAGGTTGGTACAAAACGTAATAGAGCTCTTCGTGGGCTTGAGTTTTGTTCGCACTCATCAATGTTCTTCACTTTTAAGTGCCTATAAGCCCTCAAAAAACGTTTGTCTCAAATGAATATTTATAAGGCATTGAGTTATAAAGCGCAAACATTTTTTATTTGGTTAAAACGGTAATTTTTTTTAATTTTCCAAGCTGCAAAAAATAGAGATTTGAAAACCTACGACCGAGCTATCGGATTTGTAAAAAGTGTCTGGGTCGAGTGCAATTTGTGACGTAAAAACCAGACTTTATTACTAAGAATGAGCATCGAACGCCGCGGCAAAATGCCAGAGAAGTCCGTAATCTTTGGTTGTGTAACAACGTTCGGAGGTCGTAGAAAGAGATTCAACCGCATCCAATACTTTTTATGATAAAAGCGATAAAGGAAAAAAATGGAAAATTGGGTTGATGATTTTTGTCGCAGCAACTCGATGCAATTTTTGCCGCAGCAAAATCGCATTAGGTTTCAAACATGTTCGAAACCCTTGCGATATCGCGGCGACAAATCGCACCTGGTTTACACCTGCGATTTTGAAGCTGCAACTTTAGCGCGACAATAATTGCATCGAGTTGCTGCGACAAAAATCGCCTGTATAAACAGGCCTTTAAAACGCCCTCATTCTCACCCCACTAAGCCCTCGGAGGTTTGCGCTGAGCAATTTGCAGACGAAAACTACACAAATAGATTTATTGATTTGACCGACAAATCCTGCAAGCGTTTGGAGCAGATCAAGACTAAAAGGTTCATAAACGACGTGCAAGTATTTGTACTTAGTATTTCTTGCGATCGCAACTGAGCAACCAGTGATCGCAACTTCGTCACTTGCGATGGCAACTTATATTTGTAACTTGTCATAGCTATTTTAGTAAGTTGCGATCGCATGTTCTTAGTCGCAATTGGAAGTCCTATCCAAGTTTGCGAGCGCATGTTACCATGTTGCTATGGAAAATCTCGCGTGTCCCTCGTAGATGAACATGGTACCGAAGTGTCCGTAGAGGCATTATAAAATAATAGCGATCGTCGTAAGAAGCTCCTGGTAAAGCTTCATTGAGAAAGTCAGTCGTAGCAGGATTATTTTCACATTCGCTGCGACGGATTGTTGACTTAAGTGGCTCCTTGCAGATGTCCGGGTTTTACGTCACTAGTCCTTGAGTTTCCTTCACTTTACATGGGGCAACGAAACCGGAATTAAAAAATTCACAGAAACTTACGGTTTCAAGCAAACTGGGAAAAACATTTGCGTTACTTTATTCAGTGTCAAGCAAAGAATATCTTGGACAAAAAATCTCTGGGGTTTATGGGCACTTTAATAGAAAACAACAGGCGAGGTTAAAAATAGACGCGCTTGGTCGGGTGGGGGGCAATTTCGATGTCAATACACACAAAGTAAGAACCGAATCTCGAAATTCAAGGAAGAGCTGGGAATGGGCGGGTGGGGCTTATCCCTTATTTTACTCTCCCCAGTTTACTTTTTATCCTGAAGACCGTGAATTAAATAAAACGCTTGTTAAGCAAGGGGATGGTACAGTGTACGTATTTTCATTTTGCAGTCCATTGCCGTCAAAGCCTTTGCATAATTTGGCGAGAATTGCTGGTAAGACATGACGTCAGGGACATGCTGCCAAACGTTTTGTTTATGAATATGACTTTCAATTTATTAACTCACAACCTATGGACTTAATGAAATTCATGTCAGTGGCAGGTGTTTTGTTTGTGTCTAGGATAAATAATCGATCTATCTGCTAGCTGTCTAGGGAAATCGAAATTCTCATTTCATGTCTTCAGTCGGATCGTTTAATGCGTGTGAACGTTATGACAAACTGTTTCTCTTGTGTAATCCTACGATCCCTGATTGTTGACTTGTTTCTTAGCCATTTCATTTAAATCTCCATTTCGAGCATGCGCACTTGAGCAAGTTTGAAGGTTGTAGTTAATGAGCCCTCTCTTCTCCGTCAAAATGGGCAAGTTTTTACTTTTTTTACGTTTTAGGGTTCTTGGTGGCTTTTGATTAAAAAAGTAAGACCAACCGTCTCTGTTTTTTAAGTTATGTTTGAACGGCATTGAGGATATACAATATAATCAGTGATTGGGACAAACTTTGGTTTTTGAAAAACAAATTTTGATGGACGGAGAAAAGGGAGCAGTTACAAGAACTTTTAACTTCGATAAGATGGACTGAGATCATTCTATTAAACAGATAAGCAAACAACTGTAAGAAACAAGTCAAGATTGGGGACAGCGCTTGAGTACTCACAGGCAGCGGTTAGCTAATCGATACCCTCACGAAAAAACAAAACATTACCCTTAATGCAATAGATTAACACTGAAACTCCCAGATGCACTCCAGTCTTTAGTGAGGTCTTATATACTTGGAAGTTTCTTTTTCTT
>BLFN01000868.1:4279366-4281866 GCA_014634225.1 Acropora yongei | reverse complement strand
TGTCATGAAAATCAAGGTTATTTGCATATTTCTTGTTATAATCGCATTTCTTTACCTCAATATTCATGGTTCAATTGGGCCTGCAATGAAGACACCCACTTCGTAACACGCAGGGTTGGTGATTTTACCTCCAATAGAAATCCAGATGTGTTCAACATCAAGGATTGTGCCGCGAGAGGACTCTGGGAACGATAGTCTAGTGCATTGCATCGAGAATTCCTTACAATTTGTCAAGTGATTATTCCTGTCCCTACAGTCGAGAACGTATAAAGCATCCCATGAAATCACATTTTCTCCTGTTGAAACAGGGTTCTGGCTTAATAAGCTCTCACCGTACGTAGACTCGAAAACTCTGAGTCAAATCTAGGAATTGCTGGTTCACTTGGAAGTCGACGTTATCTAATCAACGAGACCTGACGTCTATGGAGAAGAAAGAAATGATGTACTTTCCATTTATAAATTGCTTGTATTTTTTTCCAGATTGTTTCTGATTGATGTTTTTAACTCACCGTTTTATTAGGTTGTCGGATGCCAAGAGCGTCTTGTGTCAATAAACTCTTGCCTCGGAACCTGCGTGTCGTATTCAAAGCCAAGTGGGTCCCGCTACGAGCAGGTTAAGTCATGCAACTGCTGTCAACAGATTAAGACCAAAAAAGTGGACGTGGGACTGTGGTGCCGAGACAGACGTTTTCCTTCAAAGATTGTGTTGTACCGTTATTATCATCCTATCGAGTCGGCAACTCAGTGCGCATGTGTTTCTTGTTGATGCAGCTGAAAGAAGCAATCCACAAGAATTTCGGAATTTTCCACGTTGATTAGTATTTGTTCAGAGAATCAGGCCAAAATCAACCAGTACCCAGTTTCATCGTGTTAAGTTCGCATTTGCTGTTTTCCTTTTTGTTCCTAGTTTGGTCCTCAATGGTAATTGCTGTATGCCAGCATGATGTATTTCGTTTACCACATATCTTTTTCCTCGAACTGTTTTTCTGGTAGCTAGCATGCAAATCTAGTTTCAATTTCGTTCCACAAAAGGGAGACATTAGTCTTTAAAAGCCCGCAGAGATTAAGCTGAACTTCTTCCCTTGTATATTTGTTTCATTTCAACACAAATGTTGTCGGACAAAATTACCTGGAATATTTTTCAAAATTAAAAGGTGTTTCTGCGACAGGCCCGTAGGTAGGTTTTTTTTGCGGAAGGGAGCGCGATCCAATAAAGACCAAACGAGCACCAGAGGCACGAGTCCCTAGGGGGATACGGAGGCATGCTTCCCAGGGAAGTTTTGAAAAATAGATTGCCTTTAATAGAATGTATTTCTGTGTGTTTTGAGGGCAGTATGATGTGAAAACAGGCAGCCAAAAGCGATCTTTAAAATGTCGGTATTACTCAAACCGTTAAACTTCAAAATGGATTTTTTTTAAGAAGAGACTGCTTTATGTATGCATTTTACAGTGTTAGAGAATGTCACTATTTAAAAAGAACAAAAATAGAAATAAAGTTAAATTCGTATTGTTCACTGGGTTTGCTGCAGCAAAACATGATGATCAGCAGTGCTGATCATGATCTTTCAGTATTGTGCCAAACGTAAGCCTACCAAGTGGTTGGTCAACAAATAATAGGACCTCAGCAACCTTGGGGGGGGGGTGCAGGCGCACCCTTCGCACTCCTCCTCCCTACCATCAATTAGAACATAATCTGGTACCTCATCAGGGGAGCAGGATGCACTAAAATTTATTGGGTCATGGTCATCGTGTAATTATCGAGTTTGGAGAGTACTGGAGAAATGGTATGAGTTGCCCGAACAGGTAGCTGATGACAACTTGCTCGCTCTTTATCCTTAACTGACTCGCCAATGCCTCCAGATGGGCAAACTCATTTAGCTTGAGTTTGGAGGAAATTCAACTTTGATCGTGCGCATCACGTGTTTTTTCCACGAAAAGTAACAAGTCAGAGAGGATGGCGTTAGCCAGGAAAGAGAAGTGAGATGGTAACTTTTTCATTGTTGGAGTAGTAATTTCATGTATGACCTTTCAGTGGTAAAGGATTGATAACTACTTCAAAAGAATCTTTTGGATGAATTTGTTTTCCTATGAACAGGTACGTTACTAGCGCGCTTGATAAGGTTATGGTGTTCGCTTGCGCTGCACCACATGCTGAATTCGCTAGTTTTGTGGTAACTTTTAGGCATAACAGTGGATTAACAGTGTTGTTAGCTGTATACCAGATGTATATGGAACACGGAGGGTGTAGCGGAGCTAATTTTCGTTGCTTCTTAATGTATATATGTTCCACATGGTTCTTCACACAAGAGTCAATATAAGATTGTCAATACATCATAATATGTGTGAAATGGGTGTTCACAAACCACTGTTATATTTAGATATAAATTTTATATACAAAAAAGAATAACCAGAAACGTTTGGCTTATGAAAACTGCTTAAATCTGATTGTGAAATGAACACATTACATCAATACTATTGTTACTCAACAATTTGAATGAAA
>BLFN01000868.1:4204298-4206798 GCA_014634225.1 Acropora yongei | reverse complement strand
CATTTGTCATTAATGTCGACAAGGTTTGAAACACAGTTTCTTCTACACCAGAAAGGAGCCTCATTAATCAAGCCATAACATGGTTTGATTGATGATTGTTATTTTTCTCATACTTCCCATTCTTCTAAACAACCTATTAGGCAGTGTAAGGATGTCTAAGGTCGGCTAAGGATGTCTAAGTATGGCTAAGGATGTCTAAGTATGCCTACGGATGTCTAAGTACGCCTAAAAATGTCTAAGTACACCTAAGGATATCTAGGTACGGCTAAGAATGTCTAAGTACAGCTAAGGATGTGTAGGTACCCTTAAGGATGTCTAAGTACAGCTAAGAGTGTCTAGGTATGGCTAAGGATGTCTAAGTATGCCTAAGGATGTCTTAGTATGACTGAGGATGTCTAAGTACAGCTAAGGATGTGTAGGTTCCCCTAAGGATGTCTAAGTACGGCTAAGAACGACTATGGATGTCTAAGTACAGCTAAGGATGTGTAGGTACCGGTAAAAATGTCTAAGTACGGCTAAGGATGTCTAAGTACAGTTAAGGGTGTCTAGGTACGGCTAAGGGTGTCTAAGTACGCCTAAGAATATCTAGGTATGGCTAAGGCTGTCTAAGTACCGCTAAGGATGTCTAGGTATGCCTAAGTATGTCTAAGTACAGCTAAGGATGTCTAGGTATGCCATAGGATGTCTAAGAATGGCTAAGTACGGCTAATGATGTTTAAGGATGTCTAAGTACAGTTAAGGGTGTCTAGGTACAGCTAAGGATGTCTTAGTACGGCTGAGGATGTCTTGGTACGGCTAAGGATGTCTTGGTACGGCTAAGGATGTCTAAGTACAGCGAAGTATGTCTAAAGATGTCTAAGTACAGCTAAGGGTATCTAGGTACGGCTAGGGATGCCTGGGTACGCTAAAGTATGTCTAAGTACAGCTAAGGATGTCTAGGTACGCGTAAGTATGTCTAAGTACGGCTAAGGATGTCTAGGTACGCCTAAGTATGTCCAAGTATGGCTAAGGATGTCTAAGTACAGCAAAGGATGTCTAAGTACGGCTAAGGATGTCTAAGTACGGCTAAATACGGCTAATGATGTCTAAGGATGTCTAAGTACAGCGAAGGATGTCTAAGTACGCCTAAGGACATCTAGGTACGGCTAAGGATGTCTAAGCATGCCTAAGGATTTCTAGGTAGGGCTAAGGATGTCTAAGTACAGCTAAGGATGTCTAGGTACGCCTAAGTATGTCTAAGTACAAAGTACGGTCAAGGATGTCTAAGTACGCCTAAGGATGTCTTAGTAGGGCTGAGGATGTCTAGGTAGGGGTATGGATGTCTAAGTACGCATTGAGACCAGTATATGACTGCGTACACCAAGTGATTACCTATCTGGATGCATATATGGCATTCTCACATGAAGTATATACCCATTTTTTGTATGGGTGCATTGTTTTTATTATTCACTGAAAAGAAGGTGATTAATGCTTCGTTAATCATCTCGTAAGTTACCAATCACTAGGAGCCAAAAGATCCCTTGATCTGAGTAAAATGTGCCTATTCAAGATATAATAATGCAGTATTAAAGGAGCATCAGAAGGCAGGTGATAATGATATTACTAATAATAATAATAGTAATGATAATGATGTAAATGATTATAACCTAACATTTGCACCTGATCTAAAGTTAGTAATTTTTTGTACATAAATTAGGACAGTAGTCCTCTAGCTGACAACAGCAGAATCTCTGGTTCATAATGATGTTTTTTCATTATTTTTCAGGGATGAAGCTGATTTTCTTGGAGATCGGATTGCTATTATGGCTGACGGACAGCTCAGATGCTGTGGGAGCTCATTGTTTCTAAAGAGCAGGTACATTGACATGCCAGGGCAAAAAGAGGATACTAGTTCCACCAAAGTAAAAGGAAATGAAAATAACGCTCATTATACAGTACCTTTTAGGTGTGGTGTCTGTTTATTTGTTGGCGTTGAAATCAAGGTACATTTAAGAATGTTGCATGGTGTTGTTGCAGTGCCTTTTAGAAACACTTTGCTATTGAAACCTGAAATAATTTGAATGAAATTACAACTTTGTGGAGGTAGTTTTTCAAATTGTTATTGTGATCACTTTTGAATTATTTTTAGTGTGTATAAATTTGCATTTTTAGAGTAGGAACCTCTTGTGAAATGTAGTGTTATAAACATTGGCCTTGAAACTCATTTTAGAATTTGTCGAGAGCATATGGTGCTATAGCTTGTGGGTGCAAAAATGTATGTCAATCAGTGAAACATGTCCTCTATGAACTGCCTCAAGCAATATTTTGTAAAATATTATAATAGGTATGGAGTTGGATACCACTTGACTCTGGTAAAGAACGAAGGATGTAATCAGAATGCAGTGACTAGTTTGATTGTCAGCCACGTTCCCAATGCTCAGCTGCTCAGCAGTGTTGGAGCGGAGATGGAGTTTCTTCTGAGTGGTGAACATTCCAGTGGATTTGAACGGCTCTTCCAAGA
>BLFN01000868.1:4102156-4107156 GCA_014634225.1 Acropora yongei | reverse complement strand
TCATGTATTTCTACTTATCAGGAGTGCTGTTGTTTCGAATTTGTTGCTCCCGGTTGGCCACGAAAGCGTGAAAGCGTTTGGCATTGTTCTTGATATAGCCGAGGACTACTTGACTATCTGTGTAAAACACCTCCGTAAGCTGGTCGAACTCAAGCTCTTCTCGCAACTAGGCACTGATCCTTACGGAGAGGAGGGCTCCTGGCAGTTCAAGCCTAGGGGTCGTAACAGGTTTCAGTGGAGTTACTCGAGCCTTGCCTATGACAAAGCTTCTTTAGACTTGACCAGTGTCATCTGTGAGATGCAAGTAAGAACACTGTCTGTATCCACGGTTGGTTGCCTCCGAAAAGTGGTGGAGTTGTAAGGACGTGAGTTTTCCGATTGTATGTGGCTTGTATTACCTCTGGATTTTCAGTTTCTCCAAATGATGTAGGCTATTTCTCCATCTTTCCTAATGGGTCAGGTACTGGATCGTCCCAGTCAGATTTATCTTGGCAGAGACCTTGAAGAATTTAACTTCCAGTCAGGATCACCGGCACTAAGAATTCCAGGGGGTCGTATACAGAACTGACGATTGATTCCAAGTCAAGGGTTTATCTTGCAGGACAATCCAAAAGTGAAAGGTGTCTGACTCCACGTACCACTGAATGCCAAGTGCATGCTGTCGAGATCTTTAACACCTTTCCCTCTATCTTCAGGAGCAATCTAAGCAATAACTTCTCTGGAGTTAGAGATGAATTTATGAAGCCGCATTCCCCCTGGTGCGCAGATACTCTTGGTGTTCTGTATTAATGATGTCGCTTCGGAAACGGTAGCAACCGACTTAAGCCCATCGTCAACCTGGAAATCTTTAAAGCTGATAAAATTAGCTGCATCAGAGCCAAACTTGCACTCATTGTCGGTAGCAGTTCTTTTGAGCCCAAAGTTCGAGCATCCAGGAGAGGATGCAGGTCTGAATAGATTAACAGTCATGTGATACTGAACAGGTGATTTCGTAGTGTCACCATTCTCCCACCGGTAAAATCTTAAGTAGTTGCGAACTTCTTCTTTCACTTTGAATTGGTGGAACATAGCTTCCAGGTCGCACATGAATGCTATCAATTCCTTTCTGAATCGACAGAGGACAAGGGAATTTGTTAAGTCTAGATCTTAAAGGAGGTACTTGTTTTGTGAACTGTGTGGTTAAATTCTTTCTGAAGTCAAAAGTTCTCATAGTTGCATGATCCTGTGATTTTGTTTGAAGTATGTGAGCATTGGAAACACATACCTATACCATATAAAAGAAAACTTTGTAATACCACACCAATCCCATCATTACCCTGGCATATGCAACTGCCCTCTGGTCAGATACATCTACACCACCCATATAGGTGTTATAGAGGTTAACCACACCAGGACGAGCAAAGTCCCTCTTCACCCACCACCCATTCACTTTTATAGATCACTGTACCACAGTGGAATCGGTTTCACTGGTTGGTGTAACAGCTAGAAAACGGATAGGCTTTCTGTCACGCCATGTCATGCAAGTCAGCCTACCCCTCTGCCTGTACAAGGACTCCCCTCTTTCCAACTTTTTTATGCACTTTTCCTTTAAACCCACAAATCTTCTTTGGCAACCTTACCCTATTGGACCACATTGTACCACATGCAAGGGTTTTCCTGTCCTCCAGCTCCTCAAACAGGGCAAATGAAGTGTAATAGTTGTCCATAAAGGCATGAAAGTCTTTATCTAGGTAAGGTCGAAATGCAAAGGGAACAACCTTCCTTCCTTAATCCCTCTGTACCTCATTATTTTCCCTGCCTGTGTAAATCGTGCTATTTAAGATATAGCCACTTTTGTAATCAGCGAGGCTTTTTTACCAAATCTTCCTGGCTTGATTGGGATAAATTGTCTGAAGTGTAATTTTTCTTTGAATTTGATCAAAGTCTATTCAATAGCAAGTTGCCTATCAGGTGAATAAACCTCCTGGCAATAACTAAGTTCAAGGAAAGGCTGAATTGTTCATAGCTTATTGTGCTCTTCTGAGTCAAACGTGTAGGTACCGTTAAATTTGTAGAAACCGAGTGGGGCACATCACCGAAGTAAAGAAAGGAGAGCTTAGAAAAGGATCAGTACTCCAGTAAGCTGTAATATTTGGTTTGAAATCAATTATCAATCATTACATCTGTGCTAACAAAACTTTTTTCGGAATGTCTCATGTTTCTGACGAAAAACATAACCTACAACGTTTATGACATTTTTGAAATGTATTTTCCTAGCTATCTTTGCAGCCCCTCATTATTCCCAGTTTCTAGGCCCTTGCAAAAATGTTTACCTGGCTGTCACTGTGATAGCAATTTCAGTAACTTTGAATTTGCTTGAAGGCCATAATCTATGACCCTCTGTGCTGTTCCTATTGTGTGACCTGATTCTGGAATTTCCTTGATTTGATGAGGGCTTAGAAAATAATAAGCCAATTATCCAAAGGGCAAGCATTGGAAAGAGTAATTCCGTTGCTCGTAAGTCCACCCAATGGAAAAGTAGACAGCTTCGTTAGTAGCATATGTCAAGTTATAAGCAGGACCAGCGACTGAGAGAAGTAGAGCTTTTGCAGCAGTAACTTCCTGTTGGGAATATAAGGTACCAGCAGGAAAGGTTCGTTTTAACTTACTAACGAAGTAGGCAATGCAGAGTTTGGGGGGGGGGGGTGAAAACGACTCCAAGAAGTCATCGAGTAATGCTGAAGAAGTGCAAAAGAAAAGGTCTTCGGGTTACACTTCACCAACAGGTAATGCTGGAGACGTATAAGTGGTAGGGTCCTCATGTTCCATGGTGTCAACAGGACGGACGCCAAAGAAAGTTTGAAATAATTCAAGCTCTCAACAGGTTCAGTTAAAACAAATGGGCTGAGATCCCATGGGACACGCATTTCAAATCCTTTAGGGGCAATAATAGGAGTCCACAAAGTGAGATAAGACAATCTTTTCAATGACTGGTTCATTTGTTGGAATCCTTTCCACTGAATCAGGACTACTTGCAAGGTGCAGAACAAAATAACAATACTTCCTACCAGTGACTACCAGTACAAGAATGTTTGTTGATGATGGTAGAAGTAAGGATGCAAACGCTTCAGAACATGTTTTCCGTTCTAATTTAAAGCACTGCCTCCTAAGAACACTCTTGACCACTGGTGATGTGGAAGATGTGACTGCCTATGAACTGTACTGTTTGAAGATTTTCAGAGTTTTAATCTTGTCAACAGTGTCTTTGCCCACAAGGCCATCAGGAGAACAACCAAGGAATGGGAACTTGGGGCAACCCAAAACCCTGATGGGTACACTTTCTCATCTGTGATACTTTCGTACTTCATGATTGCTTTTGGTTGACATTCGAGAGCCTAACGTATTCAGTAATTCTGAAAATCTTGAGAGAGCCGAGGCCCCGTTTGTTAGTGAAAATAAATTTCTTTGCCTCCACAGCTACATTTGGCTGAGACTCACTGACAAATTTTCCAATTTTAAATCCAGAAATACACGCTGAGGCGGTCAGTCTACACCATCATTTTGAAAACCATTTCTCTGATTTACTTTGCACTTGTGTTCCTTGAATTTCCAAAAAGTCCTCTAGCTTTATATTGTTTCTAAAGAAACTGTGGTGGTGCGTTGGTGGAAGAGATGAAAAGAAAAATTTGGTTTTATCAAACGAGTTGATCAAGGTTGAATTACCACCGTGAAAGATTTAGAAAGACAAAGCTGACACCTCAAGCATTAGCCCTTTGTCAGAGCGGCCTTATTCATTCGCTCTGACAAAGGGCTAACGCTTGAAAGGTCAGCTTTCTAAATCTTTCACGGTGGTAATTCAACCTTATGAACTCGTTTGATAAAACCAAATTTTTGGAGAACTATTGTAAGCCTCACAAATAGTACTAAGGATTTCAGAAACAGAGATTTACTCTTGGTAGGAGCAGTCGTTGCTCAGTTGGCTTTTGGAGCGAGAGTTCTCCGGTTCGATCTTCAGTGACTTCAGCGTCTGTTTCGACTTTCCTCTGATCTGTGTAGCCAAAGCTTTGAATTCGCGTTAAACGGAGCTCTGACAGAAGCAGGGGGGTAAAGGGCGCATCGTCGGCTTCCATTGATACCAGTCTTGTGATTGAAGGAACTACTGACGATGAATAAAGTGACTTTACCTTTACTTTCCCTTATTGGTACTCTATGTACCTTTCCCACAGTTTTTTAAAGGTCTTACATGGCTATGTTTTATCATGTCTCTCAATGACTGTTTCATAGTAAAGAGCCAGAACCACTTTTCTGCTTTTAGCTTGTGGAGAGCTATCAAGATGATTGGGAAATGAGGGTGTCAGGCGTTAACGATGGAAACTTTGTATTCGATTTCCGAACATCTCACGTTCGGCAGGCGCTTTCGTGTATTCATGAAATGGTCGTTAAGAATGGTCTTATTCGGATGAAATCATAAAACCGAAAAATGTATTACACTGCATTTGCAACCACTCTATAGGCTTGATAATTCATTATATCACTTCCCTGACACAGTATCTTACTTACTCCACGATTGCTCAACACAGGATACCTTTGATTTGTGGTGTTGCTGTGGGTTGGCTAAAAGGAAGTCTGGCTGTTCGTCTCTAAGATGCTTGCTTCCTGCCAGATTATCAAATAAGAAATTCTCGCACACCACTGATTTGATTATTGTATTTGTGTTTATTTGATGACTCGTATTCACAACTAACTTAATCAGAAAAGCACATTGAGTAATTATATTAAAAGTCTCGTGATCAAATGGCAATCATAAAATGTCAATTTGAATTCTGTACAAACAAAACAATCAAAAACCCCATGTGCGCTAATAAGTTTCATGACATACTCCCCTGGTTTGGGTTACATTTGTAAACCAACGTGCTAAAATTTGAATACAAAAATTGTCAAAATTACGAAATCTTCGCATAATTTCGCCCACCATCGCAGCATTGCGACGTGGTCTAGTGTTCGCAGAAATGTTCGGCGTT
>BLFN01000868.1:4061838-4069338 GCA_014634225.1 Acropora yongei | reverse complement strand
CACTCGCCCCGCAAAATCCGCCTGCACTGCGGGCTAAACCCTTTCCAAAAATGCTTTCTTTTTCCAATACACTAATTATATAAGTGGTATTTTAGTGACACAGGAAGCAGCCAATGCTTGGATATTGTTTTCCTGGGACAAAAACGAATTTAAAGCCATAGTCACTTGCTTGTAAAGTGTTTAAGAACAACGATAGTGAACTAGGACATGTAGAAATTTAGTTCAGACAAGTAACAGTCATAGAAGCAAACCTCATATTTGACAAAATAAGGCTAAAATATCCTTTTTTTTTACCTTTGACATTCCGCGGCCAATTTATTTGTTTTTACGAGCTCCCTTTGGCTTAAATTTAGGTTTAAGTCGAAAAGAATTTACAACGATAATAATATGACTAAAATCATTAAATGTTTTGAGCAAAACCTTTTGTACAAGAACGCTTGTATTATGGAGAGCACATGTAAATATTTGAGTTTATGGAATCTTCTGAGTCATGCAATGGTTTTACTAGAACTTTCTACGGTCACGCTATGGAACAGTCTAAAACATTCCACCGGTTGAAGCAATGCAATATAAATATAAGTTCTGAATGATGCAAGTATTATGTAATATTATATAAATAGAAGCTCCTAAAATGTTTGGAATGTCTGGAAAATGTATTTATAGAGTCAGCTAGTTAGTGGTAAAAGAGTGGCAAAAGTGTTAGAGAAGTGTTGTTGGATTTTACGGCAGTGGCCAAGTAGAGAAGCCATAGAGTTCTGTTGTTGTTCGGCGGAGGCCAAGTGGAGAAGCTGTAGAATGTTGTTGGAAAAGCTTTTGGAGAGCTTTGTTCAAAGTCAAGTGGACTATAAGAAGATATGAAGATTTACAGTGAGTCTGTGTCAGTGGCGACTTAAGTTTACCAGTAGATAATAACGTATATTGTTCAGAACTCCCTCCTTTGTAATGAAGATTATATAAATTATTTTTAAATAAATAGGTTGGGTCCACTGCGGATTTTCCGAGTATATCTTTCTGGCGGTCAAAAGATACTGTAACACTTGTGTTTTTAGACAACCAAATTTAATATAGTGCTTGGCCTAAGAACAAGTGGATAAGGGAATTTTTCTCTTAATCTTTGAAAAAAAATGCCATGGAGAAGACTGAAAATACAGAACCCAGTGAAAAATCATCATGTAATGGTACATATCTCCAGATTAAATTTATTTTATTACAAGGCCTCTCAAATGCCAACGGTTTTAAAAGTTTCAATCCCAGTTACAGTTAATAATCGTGAAAGTTTTCAAGGCCCAAAACAGTATTTAGGCTCACAACAGGAAAATTGTGTCACACGATAAAATGGTATTCCAATTACCGGTATATTACAAATCCAGACAGCAAAATCTGGTAAATTGCAACTAGATGGAAATTAGGTGCAGTAAGTTTAAGGCAATTTGGCCCAGATAAACCTCTGATTACGTACGTAAATTATTTTAAGTGGTAAATACCTATGCCCTTGCTCCAATTGCGATGCGCCCATTATTTAAAATGATTGTTGTTGGGTAGCTGTTTGTACAACTAACATTTCCTGTCAACAAAGCAAAATACTTTTATTTTATGAATGCAGGTTAATAATTTATGTAAGGGTTAAGTTTTTTTACAAAGTGGACAGAACTTGGAATTACAACTAAGGTTAATACATTACCTCTTTTGTTGGTGATATCGGTACTGCTTTCTACCATATTAATAGTATCAATAGCTTGGCTTGTTTGCTTGAAGATGAAAGAGAAAAATATGAAAAAAAATAAGTAAAGCGATTTAGTATACCTTACACAAAATTATAGGCATACACCAGTAAAATCATTATCTTGGATAGCATATGCAATGGTTAACTCTGAAAAAGCTTATGCTACTGGTATAAATTTACACACCTTGATCTTATTACGTCAAGTCCAAAAAATTAAAGTTTTCAAAGATAAAATGGTAGCGGCTCAAAAATTGAAATCCTTATTTCTTTCTACCAGAGCTTAAATAAAACTTTAAAATGTCACATAAAAACAATAAGGAAGGGCTTAAAAGAATAGCATACCTCCTTTTCCATGTTTGAGCTATGTTCGGTGCACACTAAAAATAATTTATCGCGGTCATTAACATCTTTCAGTGATTCGACATCAATTTTCTCAATCCAAAGTTCATCAAAGCATTGAATAAACACTTTCGACTCCTCCGCAACCTCGAATAAGACTCTTCCCTCTCTAATCAGCTCCTCCAGTGTCTAGGACTTCACCATGTATGGCTTTTTATGCTGAAGGTAGTGAAACAGAACCTGGAATTGAACAAAATAAAGTACACTGAAGATCACTGGAGTAGGGTGTTCACTAAAGTAGAAAATATGAATAATTCATACGGATGACAAGATAAATATTAAACACCTAATCATCAAAAGATTAGCATAGAAAAGACCATTCATTTCTTGCGAAAAAGATTTTCACTATGTTAGGGATGGATGACCAACAAATGGGGACAGATTTACGAGAGAAACGTAAGACACGCTCACCTTTTTCGCTCTGACGAAGGGCTAACGCTTGAAACGTCAGCTTTTTAAATCTTTCACGGTGGTAATTCAACCTTATCAACTCGTTTGATAAAACCAAATTTTTGTGTTCCCTTTTTCTCTGTCGCCATTTTGGAAGCCGTACAAGGGTTATACCAAGTCCCCGCAGTCCGGATCTTTCAGTTTCAAGTTGGCGGCGATGTTACAAGCCCCGCGGGTCTTTCCCCGTGTATCTTGCCCGGAAAGTGCAAAAGCAGTCCAATGCCCCTGTCCCGGGCCAAAAATTGGTGACAAAAGTCAGCAAATCCCGCGCTATTCCTCGGTATGTCCCCGGGGTCAACCTCCTGGGATGGCCACTGATGTCGAAAATGCAGCAACAATACATTGCCTATGAAAATCACCGTTTAATTCCAACTTTTTAATACAAAACTTCGCTCACTTTACTCAACTGCATGCTTAGAACAACAACGAAAGTAACACAATATCCTTTTTAAACAATAAAAAACGTGGCATGTCCGTAGTTCCCGACACTCTCCCCCATATGTCTTGTGGCGATGTGGCATATGTAACACCGGGAACTGCCTGATAATTGTGCTACTGAGGTAGAACAAACGATGAAACCTAACACCGCTTGTCTCCGAGTTTAAGGCGGTCACGTTCGCGTAACGCATTCATTGCATCCTTAGTTTTCTGTAGGAACTTGGCGCACTTCCTCAAATCTCTTTCTTCCTGATGGTAAGGCTGTAACTCGGGCAAGATGTTGGATTTGAGAAATAGCATTGTGTTAGGCGTCAGTGTGGGGAGCTGGACATCCTCCTTCTGGTAACACAAGGGACGGTTGTTCATGGTGACTTCAATATCCAGGATAACTTCGCTTAACTCCTCCCAGTTTAGTATCCCTTGGGCAACTGTCTTGTAAAATGCTGATTTCATCAACCCGATCAGACACTCAAATTGCCCTCCCCACCAGGGCGCACGGCTGAGGTTAAACTGCCAAATGATGGTTACTAGGAAACGAATGAAACTCTTCATCCTTCTGTACCTTCTTTAACCACTTGGCGGCAGCGACAAACGTCTGACCGTTGTCTGAGTAGACCCTTGATGGCCGTCCTCTTCTGGCGATGAAGTGCTTTAGGCTCTTAATGAACTCCCCGGTCTCCAAATTCGGCAGTAACTTCGCGGGTGAGACTACAGGAGTACAATACCTAATACGCTTTACGCATCTCCTTGCGCTTGTTACGGTGCTTCACTGGTCCGGCAAAATCCACACCAATCACATTGAAGGGAGTGTCGCCTTCGGTTCTTTCTCTTGGCAGAGGTGCTGGTGGCAGATTAGCGAAAGCTACGGCTTGAAACCGTTTGCAGCGACTGCATTTTCTTACAACTCTCTTCGTTAATTTCCTAAGGCGGGGTATCCAGTATCTCTCTGTTACGCTGGCTATTGTTAGGCCAACTCCCCCATGGAGTGTAGTTACATGGGCACATTGCACAATAGTGCAGGATACTCGCCTTGGATACGTCCTCGGCATTCTAGCACACCCTCTTCATTCGGTTGCAGCTCAGCTGCTCTTGGTCTTGCTCAAAAGTGACGTTGTTGACTCCTTGCTGCTGGGCCCTCTTGACCAAGAACGTCTCATGCCTCTTTACATTGGCTGTGCTCAGTGGTCCCTTGGCTTTATTGGTGGAGTTCCGAGAATTGCCCAAGAATCTCACTACCCAAGCACCAATTCTCAATTCTTTTCGCAAGTCAAACTTCTCAAGGACGGCGTCGAGGTCACTCTTGCCTTCTACTCCCACTTCGAATAACTCTTGTTGCACCTTTCTTTCTGCTAAGCTTTCTGGGGAAGGTTTTGTTACCACTTCAGGTGGCCAATTGGCTGGATCTGTAAGCCAGGTGGGTCCATTCCACCACAGCTGCGCTCCAGTTACACTACCACCACGACTTCCTAGGTCGACTGGGTTGTCTGCTGATGGAACATGATGCCATAGCACGTTTGAGCGCGTCTGAATCTTCTTTACGCGATTCGAGACGAACTGACGGTATTCTCCCCGATCTCCAATCCAATGTAAGGCTACTGAGCTGTCTAGCCAGCAATGAAGAGTAGTCGCAAGAGGAAGTCCTTCCAATGCGTGGCATACATTGCTGGCCAAATTCACCGCCATGTGTCCTGACACAAGTTCTAGGCGAGGAATGGTTAGACCTTGTTTGGCAAGACGAGACTTCTCAGTAACCAAACCTTGTGACACCCCGGATGCTTGCGTCACCACAGCGTAGACTGAGGCACACACTCCGCGGCCACTGGCGTCACTAAATGCGTGGAGTTCAATCTTATCTATCTCTTGCTGGTAGAGAGGAATACTGCGTTTCGCCGACACTTCGTCCAGTAGGCTCTTTTCCCAGTTTTCTCCACTTGCTATCTGGCCTGGCAACGGAGCTTCCAAGCGTTCCTTTGGATACATGATTCTCGGTAGAGAACTTTTCCCTCGAGCATGATTGGTGACACAATTCCAAGCGGGTGGTAGACTTTCACCAAATTAGCCAGGATGCCACGCTTTGTCTCTTCGGCTGGCAGTTCAGGAAAGCTCACATGCAGGGTATCTTCAACCTTGTCCCAACCAAGTCCGAGTAGTTTACACTCTCCAGCTGCTGTTCCATTCTCTAACTGCTCCTTGGCGAATGATGGTTCGTAATCTTCACAGGATGTCTCTAGTTGCTTTTCGTTTGAATGCCACTTGTGCAGTTCGAATTTAGCATTGGCGAAAATCTCGGTAGCTTCACGCTTTAAACGTTTTGCTTTCTCTGAAGAAGGTTCTCCCGAAATCATGTCATCCACCTACAGACTTCTACGTATCTCATTCACACTATCAGGATATCTAGACTGCATGTTCTCCAAGTGCTGTTGAATCACCCCATTGAGAAGGAACGGTGAAGGGGTGAGGCCAAACACCACTCTAGTAATACGCAGAGTTTCAACCTGTTTTCCTGTGATGTCAGCGATCCAGTGGAATCTCAAGGAATCTCTCTCGGTTTCTCGTATGCGCACTTGTAGGAATGCACGGCGAAGGTCACCAGGGACTGCCACAGGATGAAAATGGTTACGATCAATGACACTCCACAGCTTATTATGTAGCGGAGGTCCAGCATGTAGGCATTTGTTCAGCGATGGTGATTTCTCTTGCACACAGGCTGACGCGTCGTACACGACTCGCAGCTTCGTCGTCTCAGCACTCCGACGCATGACAGCACGATGAGGTAGATAAAACTCTCTTCCAGTTACCTCAGCAGGTGCTGGCTCTACTACGCCTTCTCAAAGTTGCTCTTTGATCACAGGGTCATAGTCGTTGAGCATGTCGGTTCTTCTCAGCTTCCGTACAAGAGTGTTCAATCTGCGTAAATTTCCATCTCGGTTGTTTGGTAACAGAGGACAGTTTCCCTTCCAAGGAAGTCCAGTTTTGTACCATCCTTCTGAAGCTCGATCTAACTGTTCTTTGAATTCTTCGTAAACGTCACCTTGATCTCCGGTTGAAGAGTTCGCCAGACCAAGGACATCAAGTGCGCACAACCTCTTGTAATCTGCGTGGGAATTAATGGCTAGATAAGCAGTTGCCAACTCCCTGTCAGCTTCAGGCAACATGATTGTCCATCCAAAACGGGTGAACTCGGCAACTGGATCTCCACGGCGACCCACTCTCAAATGCTCTCCAGTGCGAATCTTCGCAAAATCATTCGCGCCCAGTATGATGTGTACGGGTAGCCTGTCTTTAGTGTCGTCACCATCCATTCGCACCCCGTTGAGATGAGAATTCGCCTCAAGTATTTCCTTGTAACGCGGGTTCTCCAAAACCAATAACTCTCGCTTGTTGACTTTCGTAATATCAACTTCCAGCTTGGACTCATCTTGTACAGAACCAATGACCAAACCAAACACCTGCATCGTTCTCGTAGTGATTCCGGTAAGCATGGCTATCTGCCTTAGTCCAGTAGACTTTGGGCGTGCATTGATTAAATCAATCGCGGTCGATGAAGCGTATGAATGGCTCGCGCCACTGTCTAATAAGGCTCTGAATTTGTAGCCGCCAATTTTTACAACTACAACTGGGTGAATCACTGCTGTGTTTCCGATATTATTTGCTGTCATCTCTGGCTCGCGTGCTTGGACTCTGTCGCATAGTGACGTGTGATGCCTTGCGTGACAGTTTTGACACGTGGATTTGCTCCTACAATCTTCAGCTCGGTGTCTAGATCCCGTGCAGTTAAAACACAGTCTTTTATCCAGGAAAATCTTCTTTCTTTGTTCGACACTCACGACTTTGTCACAGTCAATAGCTTTGTGATCGGAGCGTTCACAAAATAAACATCCATGGGCGGTCGTCTGGTTCCTATCATCACGTTTTGCATAAAATGCTCTTGTTTTTCTCTCTTGTTGTTAGGAATCGCCACGACCTTTGGTCTTTGAGCTTCTGAGATTGGATTATTGAACGTCCACTTCTCCAATGCTTCTATGAATTGTACAAAGAACCACTCGCTCCAATTTGCGTCCATCATCACAAGCTCGTTCTTAATGATTCCCAGCTTGTCAAATGTAAACCTCACAGTGGCGTCAAGTTTGTTTAGGCTTTGCAATGTTTGTAATGATTCGATGTTAAATAGCAGCACCTCATAGAATTCAAGAATTTTCTTTACATCCCTCTCTCTGATTGTAGGCAACTCCAATATGTTCCGAACATATGTTTCCACAACTTCACTGGTTTTCCCATATCGTCTCGCAAGAAGATCTTTGGCCCTTTGATAGTCATCTCCTGTGAACGGAAGTCCATTGATCAGATTTCGGACCTTTGTGACCAATAATTCTCTCACATACGAAAATTTCGTAATGTCAGGGATAGATGACTTGTCGATTTGGGTCTCAAACTGACGCCAGAAACGCATCCAGCCTTGAGGCGTTCCATCAAATTTAGTTATCGCAAGC
>BLFN01000868.1:4020375-4025375 GCA_014634225.1 Acropora yongei | reverse complement strand
TGATGGCTCTATCCAAGATGTCAAACTGGCTGACGTTTCTGGGCAGGTGACCTGTGATGTCCAAAGTAATGCTTGGAGTAAATGGGGATTTGATAACCCGGATTGAGTGCAGTACAAAACCGTCTTTTTAACAGACGAATCCAACACTCTTGTCCAACTTATGGGTCAAAGTTCCCGTTGCACCATTCCGGGTTATGATACACAATCGAAATTATCTTCAGCGGCTTCCCGAATCCACTCCATCTGTCATCAGGTCAAGGATTACGGTTATGGTATGAAGAGGATCTTAAAGGTCACACGGGATGAGATAATATTGGGACCTCATGCATGTTTTTGCTAAATGTTTGTAGACACAATGACCATCTTCATTTTTTGTCGCTGTTCTCATGGTGCTTGCTGTTACTCCCTTCATCTATATTTGTTGAGCTTGATTTAAAATATCTTGACCAAGAAACTAAATTTTGATAACGGTTAAGTTTATCTTATTGGGCTTGATTACAGTTTGATTGTTTAAGCTGACATAGTATGCTGTCATAGTAGTTTATTGGCTGATTTATGTTGATTGATGAAGTAAAGGCTTTTGATCTTGAAATTGGTTGAATGAAATAAGTAATCACTCAACTTTGTCTTATTGAGATTTATTAAAATTTTCGAGAGTTAAAGAAAAGAAATCCCTTAAAAGCGATTTTCTCTGCTGGGACATAAGTTAATTATTGGACTCTATTAGGAAAATCTCTCTGCCTGGCAACAAACTGGATAGAACTTTGTTACGTTTACGTTCATTTGAAATTTTGCGTGAAATGGAAAACCGACAACACTAAGGAATTGAGCAACAAAATTTATGTTTTCTGTTGTGGTGATGACTAAAACAAATTCTCTAAGAGGCCAGGTCGCTTTACCTGCAGATGGTTTACGGGGGCCCAGAGTAGTCAAAAGCTTATAGCTGCTTTAATGAGTTTTTGCAAGATAAAACCTTACTTTTACACAAAATCCAATTAATTATTATTGGCCCCAGTAAAGGTGGGGGTTAGAAAACGCCACAGGATCATAATTCCATGAATTATGATGTGCACCCGGCCCAAGGGAAAAGCGAGCTGCTGCAGCAAATAACAGCAAATCAAAATCAAGGTCGCTGTGAGCATGCTGCCCTTGCTAATGAGGCTCAAAGCAACTGTAAATTGAACCTATGTGCAGGACACTCGTAAAGAAAGATGCCACAAGCTTAAGCTCTAGCCTCAAGGTAAGCAAAGTTTCATATGAGGATCTTTCCAAACTTTAACTGAGGCTGCCCTGAGTCTGCTGCCCTGAGTCTGCTGCCCTTGATAATCGGACTCAGAGCACTATGCCCCATAATACTAACGTGGTATCTCTCTATACAATTAACGAAGGTCAACTAAAGTACAGGATATAAGGAGACATAACAGGATTGTCTGAATCAACCTAATTTCATAGAAGGTATGAAAGAAAGTGAAAGGACTTTTGCCCTTGCTAATCAGTCCCATTATTAAAGGGCAGATAGCATGGCAACATCCCCTGCCTGATTGCCAGAGCTAATTGGGCATACACGGGACGCGAATGTACCATAAAATTTCCAGATTTTCAGCGCCCCATGGTTCGAATTTGAGCGTCAGACATAGCCTTATCATTCTCATGACATGCCCTTGTGAAAAGCCAATTAGCATAAAGCCTGAAATTATCATGTATTATAAAAAGAATTATCAAGTTGGGAGGCAGGCGATATCATCCTATGAAGAATGGACAGGGCAATAGGTAACCTGACCGTTCATTCCATAACCTTTGAGCAGCTGAATAGTAAGCAAGCTTTTTGTGGGGTCAGGTAAACCGGCCAATTTATGACTATCACCAATGGCTGAAACATAAGTGTTAAAAGTGGATGGGGCATAACGCCGATGAAAGAGATAAGCAATCAATACTGCTAATATATGGCACAGGCACATCCGAATTAGAACCTGGCAAAGTATGAAACGAGATGATTGGTAATAAAGGTTTCAAGCTCTTTGATATGTAGCAACTGATGATGGCTGCATCCTAGAATTAACCAGAAGTGAAACTTTATTTGCCAATTCTGCGGCAACTGGTGAAGGGGTATGCCTGTCGCTGACTGATCCATGGAGACTGGGACCAAAGGGCGAAATCTTTAGATCTGCAAACAGGATAAAAAGTCGGCTTAGTAGGTTGGGTCCCTGGTAGATGCTTAGCTTTGAAAAATATATTATATCCTAAGCAACTAAAACATAATCGCCGCGCAAAAAACATAAGTAGCTAAACCTTGCATGAATACTTGTTAATGACAGACACCAAGGCCTTGTTATCAATAAACGAAAAAAATGGATGCAGCGGTCCCTGGATACTGCATTGGATGTTACCTTGACAAGGGCTTCATGCAGGGTGGCAAGAGCTGAAGGACTAGTCAAAGGAGCAGTGGAGGATATCAAAGGTCTTCTTTTTGGTGAAAAAACTATAAACTTTTCAGATTATTTCTGATAAAAGTTGTTCTGCAGTCTCGCTAATCTAAGCAGATCACGTGGTCTTGGCTAAATGACCTTGGCAGTTCCGAAGCGGCAGTGTTTCCTTCGTTGATGCAGCTTCATCGGAATTCTTGAACACACAAAGCAGACGGTCCTGTTCTTTGAAGCGGCGCGTGCTCAGAGATTTCTTGTGTGATATAGTGCACGTTGTGTATTTGTCATGAAGCGTCCAACCTGTTTATGGGGACTGACAGTTGAGTTTTCGCGGAAGAGTAACAAATATGCGATCTCAACCATTTCACCATCAGAATCGTATTAAGACAGAAGAAGTAGCTCTAAACCAAATGCCTGTTAATTGATTTAAAAGTCAAAGCCATGTTCAAAAGGAATCGCTAGCCAATTTATATTTCACCGTCCTGAATTCAGAACGAATTTTTTTTCCGGGCTTGTTCATATTTAATTGCACAACATTGGCTTACACTCTGCACCAAGTAATTTGTCAAAAGTTGAACCAACATTCGTGCAGGGTTCAAAGTCGGTCTTCCATAGAGTGTTTTTTTAATGAAATTTAACAAAACACATCGATTTTTGTTGACTCTCCCCTCTTTATTTCTCCTCCTTACTTTGATTTGTCTTAGCTTTTCATGATATCTTTGTGCCGTGAGAGTTTCGTCCAGTTAATGAAATTTGATTGTAAATATGAATTTGAAGGTGCTTAGTAGTTGTAGATGTACTTAAAACGTTTTCCTAAAGACATTTTCGAGCACAAATTTTGTCCTGTTCAACAAATTGAACGTTTACAAATTTGTAGCACCTAGTGCCACCAAGAAGCAACTCGATTGTTGCGAGTCTTGTTTTTGAAACGATAGCAAAATAGCCTCTCTTGAAAAAATAAAGTAAATACCAGCGACTCTGTATTTCGTCTGACTCGCATCGAGACTGTATTGGAAGATAATAACCTCTAAACGAAATGCCTATTAGGAGACTAAAGCCACATGCATTCGCAAAGTAAGTCCTTTTTCTTATTGTGCAAGGCCTTCAACTTTTATTACGTGTGCTGTTAAACAGGCGCCCTTCACGGACGTCAATTGCATGGATCAAAACTTAATTAATTTTGCTTTCAGGCACTCTAAACAAGATCTCTAGAAAATCGGTAATTTGCGAAACGTGTTAATATTTCATTGCAGAGGATTTGCAAATATTATATGTGAATTTAAAGACAGTTCCAGTTCTGAGAAACACTTGCTCAGAAAGTATGGCAACTTGGGGCATCATTTTTTCTTTGATGCTGTTTCCAGCCACTTCCTGGGCTGGTAAATCATATAGGAACTCAGAATATGCTTTCGCTCTTGTCGATCGCGTTAACACGTTTTTGTTTCTCTTCTCTGTTTTCTTTGTTGTGAGTGATTGTTTAAAAAGGAAATAGGGCACAAAACCTGCATGCACTGGCGGAGTAGCAATTTTTCCTCATTGTGTAAAACCTTAAACTTATATCTACTGTTTTATTAAATGACGTATTTTGACTCCCGACCCAGAAGTCAGTTGAATAAGGTAAAAATTAATTAATTTTGCTTTTAGGCACTCTAAACAATATCCTGGGGCTAGAAATCAATTGTTTTCAAAACGTGTTAATAATTCCTTGCAGAACATTTGCAAATATTGCATGCGAATTTAAAAACTGTCCCAGTTCTGAGAAACACTTGCTCAGAAAGTATTGCAACGTGGAGCATCATTGCATCTTTGATGCTGTTACCAGCCACTCAATGGGCTGGTAAACCATGTAGGAAAGATACCCTGTCAGAATACTTTTTCGTTCTTGTCGCTCACGTTTACAAGTCGTTTTTTGCTGATCGTTTGGTGTCTTGTTACATGTCTTGTACCACACAACCAGGTTGTCAAAGCCTAAACTACAATCTCGCTGGCCAGATTTGCGAAATCAACAACGACACCAAATATTACCGACCAAAGTATTTTGTTGAGAAACCAACATTCGTGTATGCTGATAACCCTGATTCTGGTAAGTTTGAAAGTTTCTTCTTTTATATGGAATCCAAGAAATTGCGAGTTATCCTTTTTATCACTCAGTGTTGGCAGCTGGAGAATGGAATCTTTGCAACATTTTGCTGGATTACATCTATGGAATTCATTGCAAAAATGAGTCTCTCTTTCGGTTATTCTTTCCAGAAGTTACGTAATTCCAAGTTACGATTCAAATTCCACTGAGATTGTCTTCAATGGCTTCCCACTTCCACTTCATCTATCTTCAGGACGGGAGTTACGGTTTTCGTACGATGAGGATGCTCTTAATATTAAATAAGCATGAGGACAGTTCCATTCCTCTAACACGTGCCCATGTCACGAACAAGCTGCTCTACCTTTCTCTTCCGTCTTCACGAACTAGGAAGAGAAGCTTCTGTATTAGATGTAGAAGACTCTTTTGGCTCACATAAACTCAGATTTTTCTATTATAACTAATTACACTCAATGTATGACTCTCCCATGCGCTATATT
>BLFN01000868.1:4002875-4005375 GCA_014634225.1 Acropora yongei | reverse complement strand
CATGAAGGCCATCTTTATTGAATTTAAGCTAAACTTAATTAATTGGCCTAGCATTCAAAATCATTACTCAAAACTAGAAATACAGCTAGTGTAGTCAGTTAATTTTTTCTCTACACCAGTCAGTTTTCCTGGAGTTTCTCTTCGTTTATTTATGGAAGGCCTCGAAGTCTAGGAGAACTTCTTCGAAGCCTTGTAAATGCTTTTATAGATGAGGAGTATACGTTTCTACCTTTTTTGACCACAAGTAAGCAGCGGTTTTTGGTGCTTTTTCTTAGCACTATCTGGCGTAGCAAATTTTGCATATAAAGTTGTTACTATAAGTTTACTATACAGTTCTCTTTTAACTTGAATCTTAGAATGTAGTTTACTACTACTGCTTTTTCAGAGTTAAATGTGTACATTGATCAGATGACTTACTGCATGTACATTCGTAAATACACTATTTCGCTTTGATTGCTCGTTTAATGGCATCAGAATTTCAATACGCATTTCGCCATAACGTTGCATAGATACACTAATAGTAGAAAACAGGAGTACAGCGCAGGTGAACACATAGTTAGTAGTAACTACTAACTAGGGTGAACAGTACTAAAGATTGACAGGATATCAGACGCACACAGATCCTTAGAAATGTAAATGTGGAATAGTCTGGATCGTAGCGTCTACGTGAAAGTTTAATATTCTAGTAGCCCACAAGTTCTTCCTCATTCTTAAAGTCTCTTCAATGCGAACGATGGTGAAATTTCTTGGAGGAAGGAGGTATGGGTTAATCCTCTTTCAATAGCTAATGCCGTGAAGACCGATAAGGGACACATTCGAAATGTGCGATTGGCATGCTTCCTCGACTGGCATGCTTCCTTCGTTGCTTTGCATTGACATAATCTTCGGTCGCTATTGAAATCGCTCAATACTAGTTCACCTGCGAGGAAAGCTAAGGGTTAGGCTTTATATTGTGACACGTCTTCTGTTGGCTGTTGATCGATCTTTTCTTGACAACACGAGGACTGACTTATTCTAAGGCAAAGGCTAAACTACAATCTCGCTGACAGGATTTGTGAATTCAACAACGACACCAAATGTTATCGACTAAGCATTTTGTGGAGAAAGCAACATGTTTGTGTGTGCAGAGATCCCCGACTCGGGTAAGTTGCCATAAGGTACACGTGGCTTCCTGTACACGGAATATGCATTATTTTACAATTTTATTAGCACTTAATCATAAGCTAATTTTCTTAGTCATCGGCCAATTTTCCAAATATCCTAACTAATTAATTTTGTCTTCTGTGGCTTCTCTGATTTCTGGTATTTTTGTCAAATGAAAAATCTTCTTACCAACAGCAATGTTCATTATCTAAGAGAAAATCCTTGGCGGAGATTGAAATCAGCTCCAGTGTGTTTTGGCGCCAAAGATAACCGCTATGGACAAATTGAAGTTGGTGGCTCTATTGAAGGTGTCAAACTAGTAATGGTTCAGCTATGTGGGCAGATCATTGCTCAGTAAATGCTTCGAGCAAATATGGGGATGTGGTCCACCCCTTTCCATTCTTGACATAGCTGTTATTTTTACAGACGCATCCAACACCATTCTCCTGTCGATAGGTCAAAGTTCTCGTTACACCATTTCGGGATATGATGCACAATCCAGTGAAATTGTCTTCAGTGGCTTTCTGACTCCACTCTTTTTAGCCCCTGGTCAAGAATTACGCCTATGGTACATGGACGATGATTTTAACAATTACACCGAATCTGATAATGGTGTGACCTCGTGCACTGATGTTTTTGCGAAAAATTTATAGACACAATATAACCATCCTTGTTGCTTTCAACTCCACTGCATCTGTCCTCTGTTCAAGAATTACGAATGTGGTACGACGAGGATCTTAGAGATAAGGGCGACCCTGACAATAATGCGACCTCGTACTCTGATGTTTTTGCTATATATTTGTAGACGTCACAATCACCATCTTCATTGAATTTGAGCTATAGTTAATAATCAATTTATTACTGGCCAAGAAAAATCATTACTGAAAATGGGAAATACGGATAGTGTAGTTCAACTTTCAGTTGTTTTAAATTGTTATCAATTTAATTTGTCTACAACAAAACAACATCTTGAAATGATCTCGAAGGCCGATGAAACTAATAATGAAAACAATGACATTCCCGAAGCCCGAACTTGGTAATTGCTAAATCGTAGTTAAACCGCGAGAAATGCATACGAGAACTCTGTGTCGATATTTTTTAGCATTGTGAATTAACATTCGCTGTGTGAGAGTACTCTGCAGAGTATGTACCCGACTGCGCATATTTAAGTCGTCTGTAACTTATGCACGTGTCAATTGCATCCGATCTTGGCTTTTATCAAGATGACTTATAATTAATGGAGTTCAATTAGAGTAATTTAACGTTAAAAAGACCAGTTGAGTTACAATGAATGGAAGACTTTTTACCCTTTCTACTTTGACTAGGAAACAGTTCTTCCCTGCTCTAGAGTGTTGAG
>BLFN01000868.1:3959691-3967191 GCA_014634225.1 Acropora yongei | reverse complement strand
TTCAAGAAGGATGGCGACAACGCAGAGGTAAATAGCTGAAAATCACTTGAAAGTAAACAATGGCGCAGTTGTGACTATTTTTCGATTATCTCCGGCCATCTTCACGTTGATTTAATTCTACAATGTTGTCGAAATCAACAAAAAAAAAAAAGAAATTAAAAATATCTTGGCCTTGAAACTACTTAAATTTTGATAACTCTTAACATTGTCTCGTTGCGCTGGATTACATTTGACCGTCTAACCAGACATGATATGCTGTCATACAACTTTATTTGTTGGTTAATATTGATTATAAAAGAAATTCATCTTGAAATTGGTCAAATGAGATAAGTTAAACAACCGCTCAACTTTGTCTCATTGAGGCTTATTGAAGTTTTCTAGACTTTATAAATATATCTCTTGAAAAAGTGATATTCTCTGCGGGGACAAAAGTCTATTTGACCTTAATTTAGAAAATCTCTTGGCTTTAAAAGAAAGTGGTTGAAACTTTTTTTTGCCGTTAAACTTCACTTAAATACTATGGTTAAAAACTATTTTTCGATTATCTCCGGTCAGCTTCACGTTGATTGAATTCTACAATGTTGACGAAATCAACAAAAAAAGAAAGTTAAAATATCTTGGCCTTGAAACTAAATTTTGATAACTCTTACAATGTCTCGTTGCGCTCGATTGAAATTTGGCTGTCTAAACTCAAACTAACATGACATGCTGTCATACAAGTTTATTTGTTGATCAACGTAGAGTAATAAAAAAGACCTTTTGATATTGAAAATTGTCCAGTGAGGTAGGTAAAACACCGGCTCAACTTTGTGTCATTGACATTCATTCAAATTTTCTAGACTTAGTACAAATGTCTCTTGGAAGCGACATTCTCTGCGGGGACATAACTCCATTTGACCGTAACTTAGAAAATCTCTTGGCTTTGAAAGAAACTGGTTAAAACTTTGTTTTGCCATTAAACCTCATCTGAAAACTATGGCTAAAAAAAAGCTATGGTAGGTTTTTTCTGTAATGTCTGTACTCTCATGTGGGCTGGTGAATCTTGAAGAAACGATCTGAGTAATAGCAGAGCTCTTCTCCATGACAATCCAAAACAAGCAGTTTGCGTATTTTGCTTTGTATGGTATTGTTTCCTACTCTCACGTGAGCTGGTCAATCGTGCGGAAATATATACTCACAAAGCTGCTACACTCTTGTTGATCACGCATATAAATCTTTTTTTTTTTTTTCTTAACTGGTCGATTGGCGTCGTGTTACATGTCAAAGTTGAAACAACAACCCTGTCGACAAGACTCAGTCGCGAATTGAACAAAGACACCAAGTATTTTCGGCCAGGGTATTTTGTGAAGAAGCCAGCATTCGTCTATGCTGAGAACCCCGACTCTGGTAAATTACTATATAGTTTTTTCGTGTCCAATAAAGATGCATCAATATGCGCCAAGTTTCTTTAAGTCATACTACATCTTTGTTTCCTTTTGATTCGTTCCAGTTCAGCATAGCTGGATTAAATGGAGATCTGTACAAAATGATATGAATATATAAAATATAGAAATGAAAGCAAAAAATCATTCGAAGAGTACTGAAGGTGGAAATTTCTTGACTCTCAGTTTAAAACTAATAAGAGAATGATCATGGCGTAAGTTACGAGGAAGAGTGTTCCACGAGAATTTGGCTGCATTGTACTTAAACGTTGTTTGAAATTTAGTAGTGTTGGCTAGAAGGAGACGGATAAGGTCTTTGTTCCGAGTGTCGTGGTTATGGATCTGCTCTGAGGAGTGGAAATCGCCTAGTAGATAAGCTGGAGCCAAGGCACTTTTTGGGTTCTCTGCGGCATTGTAGGGATGGCCACTTCAATGTTTGCTGTATATTGGTATCGGTAGCGTTACGACCCGCAATTATTCCCGCAGCTCGCCTGAGAAGACGGTCAAGGTAGTTCTTGTTTCCCTGACCGCAACCATCCCACACAACGCAACAGTAATCAAATAACGGTAGATCCATAGCATTAAACAGAGTAATGCAAGCTTCTTTTGAGATGACTTTTCGGGCTCTACGTAGCATTCCAAGGTGAGACGAGATTTTATTTCCGATCTGTTCAATTTGATCGTTCCAAGGTAGGCATGGGTCCAGAATCACGCCCAGGTATTTAAATTTGTATACCCTTTTCAAGATCTTTGCCATTAACACTAACTGTGAATGACTGGACTGACCTCAGTTTTTGATGGGTTAACATTCTGATGGCACGGAGAAGAGGCTCGGGCCCTGACATGTGATCTCGGTTGTTGCTTAAGCTTTTCATATGTGATTCTCAACCTTCTAAGTCAGCCAGTCTCCCTTGCCCGGGGGGGCTACTCCCATATATGGGCTATATAGGTACGTGCCGCGGAATAGGGTATGGTTTTTGAGGTTCTCGGTCCTTAAATAGGGTATCTTTTTTTACCCTTTTGTTTCTGTGTCCCTAGTGTGGTCCTTAGATAGGCTAGCTTATAGTTCCGTTAGCTTTGTTCATCACAATGATTTAAGACCGCCGGATATTGTTCACTATCGTATTTGTACAGAAATCTTACGTGATTATTGTACTTGTTGCAGTTTTATAACAAAGTAATAGCAGTAAAGAAACAGTACTGAAAGATGTATCATGGTTGTGATTGCATATTATTAAACTAGGCTCATTCTAGTATTTTAAGCTTGATGCTATGCACCCAGTGTTGCAGAGTAGAAATAAAGTTTTCCTTTTCATGCTATTAATAATTTTGTTTTTCCCTTGAGTAGGGTGTCATTTTTCGGCTTTGGGCCTGAGAAGGGGTATCAGTTTTCGCTTGCTTAGTTTGCTCAGTCCTTAAATAGGGTTAGGGTTCACGAATCTTCGCTGCACACCCCTATCCAAAATTCGCGGGAGAACCCCCCCCCCGGGCTCCCTGGTGACTTCGTTTCTTTTTGATTTACTTTGGAAAGGCTGTCTGGAAGTGCCTTTGTCCCAACATATTTCTGCCTTTTTTGGTCACAAGCAAGGTGTGGTTTTTCGTATCTAACGTTGTACAGTTTCTAAGGTTAGCACTATTGTACCCTAGAGCTGTTTTGTAATTTGTACCTTAG
This sequence comes from Acropora yongei, assembly GCA_014634225.1. Lineage (NCBI taxonomy): Eukaryota > Metazoa > Cnidaria > Anthozoa > Scleractinia > Acroporidae > Acropora > Acropora yongei. Next base: position 3,964,098 of record BLFN01000868.1, on the reverse strand, counting down.
ACTGTTGTCAGAGTGTATACTCACCCTAAACGTGTGGATTCATTAGATGACTGACTGCACATTCCTAAGTACGTTTAGCAGTTTGGCTGCTTTTGAATTAAGGTTGTGGGTCCTACTGAAGCTCTGAAACTAGTTCACTTAAAGGAGTGTTGTCCTCTGATTCAGAAAATCCATCTGTGCGGGCCAAATGCCTATACGTGCTCGTAACGGAGGCATCTAACGCCACTCTCCCACCGATAAGAAGAAGGAGAAGGTAAATCATTTCCAGCTATAATTCGAATTTCAGCGAGTTTGTTTTTTATGCTTTCTCGAATCCATTTCATCAGTCCTCTGGACAAGAATTACTTCTGTGGTTTGATGAGGTTTTATGTGATAAAAGCGAAATGTAAATAGAAAGATTAAACAGAGACAAAATCAACGACTGCGAGAATGTAATCAGAAAGTGGAACTTTGCGTTTCTGCAAATATTTCTAGAATATTTCAAGACAATTGGCCTGCAAACTGTGTTCTAACTGTCTTGGAATGAAATTGATATCAGCTGTTCGGGGAGACTCAAAAAGCAAAATGAAAATTTGTTGTCACGTGCTCTCGTCGTCCATGGAACAGTCACATTGGCACGCAAAATTTAAAAAGGCACGTGCAAAGCGTGCAAAGTAAATGTTTGTCATAGTCAAATATGCAAATTTGTGACTTTCTTGTTGCGATCGTGGTTGTGGTTGGTTAAGCTGCCTATCAAATGATGTGGTAGAACTTTCACAAGCAAACGCTGAGAGTCACTATGATGTTATACTGTAGAGCTCCGCATTGCCTGAGATATGTTGCAGGAGATAAGGTTTCTTTTACCACAGGTCAATCTATTAGCCATTGACTTTAAATCGTTTATTTAGGTTTTCTAAAGATGTGGCATTTTATTGTTTATTGGACTTTAATCACTTCATGTGCAGCGAGTATTTATTGTGAATTTTTCAGCTGTCATTTTGGGTAAAATCAATCCTAACGCATTTATTAATTGTCCAACATTAGTATTGTAATTAAGCTTCAGAAAACAGCTTGCTAAATATTGTTTTCTACAACATTCTCATAACCCAATCCACTCTAAAGTCTCTTTGCTTCATCCCAAAACAATCTTGTAAATCTATCTAACCCTAACACTAATCCTCCCCTCCTCAAACTAAATTCACTGATTGTCATAGATTTTAAATAATGTTGTAGCTAAAGTAGGAATTATGCGTAGTTGTGCATGGGCTTACTTGGTAGATTACATTTCATGCAGCAGCAAGGTGGACAATCAGACAGTTTTGATGCTACTCTGGCTTAAAATAAAAGCAACTTAAGAAATTACGATTCAAGGTCTGGAATGGTAATATTTTTAAGTTTCATTCTTTTTAAGCCAGAGTAGCATCAAACTATGAGGGGCTTACTTCTTCTCCTTTGATACTTCTGTCCCTACACCCTTTAACTTAACCACGGTCATAAAAGTTATCGATTTACATAATGAACGATACAATTTATTCTGTATCTGTTTCTCTACAAGACAATATTTCAAGGAATATTGTAATCTTTCCACTTTCTTATACATATTTGTACATATTACCATTTGCGATGTTTAACCAAGACGGGCTTCCTAGCACAAAATGTTTGCCTTGTCATGTTTCCATCTTATTTACACTAATCTCCACAAATTTGCATTTTTGCATGTTTTAGTAGAATTTTGATGCACATGTTGAACTATTTGATATATATATTTTTTTAATCCTTTCAACCCAAATGGATTTCGCCATCAAAACCATATTTACTGCTGATGAAAATGATGATTACTCAGCTTGAGTTTCACACCGTAAACAGATTCTAGTTTATTCAATGACAAGCCGGGCATCTAAAAAAAAACCAGCCTTTTGTGAAGATAAAATAAATAGAGCTCTATTCCACATAAATACAATTTGAATAACCTTTCAGGTGTTCTAAGCAATTACTTTTAATTTTCCCTCAATTGTCAATTCATCTTTGATGTATTAATATTTTATAGTCTGAGCAGTGTTTGCTCTCGTGAGATGTGAAAAACAGCAGAGTTCTATACTCGAAAACCCAAAAAAATGGCGCATCTACGGATCATTCTCTCTCTGTTGTTGTTTCCTTGCGTCACGTCGGCAGTTGAATCGTGTAGAAACGTATACTCACAAAGCGGCTACGCTCTCGTCGATCACGCGTATAAATCATTCTTTACTGGTCGTTTGGCGTCGTGTTACATGTCTTGTAACACTCAACCATCTTGTCAAAGTTTAAACTACAACCTCGCTGACAAGACTTGTGAATTGAACAACGACACCAAGTATTTTCGGCAAAAGTATTTTGTAAAGAAACCAGCATTTGTCTACGCTGAAAACCCCGACTCTGGTAGGTTACGATACAGTTTTTCCTTATCCCCGAAATATGCATCACTCATGCACTGTGCATCAGTTTCATTGCACTTTGGTTTTTATTAATTCGTTACATGGCTAGATTAGCATTTCAAAACCTTAACACGTAGCAGAAGGATATCAACGAAAACAGATTTGTAAACTTGAACTTATCTCTTTCGCAAGCATTTTCCAAAACATTTGAACTGGTTCATTTTGTCTTCTTGCCTATGATTACCACTGTATGCTTCGGATCAAGTTATTCTTGGATTGGTAGCGACAATTAAGCAATGGAAAGTTGTCGTTATGAATTATGTTTCTCTTTGTTCTAAGCATTGTCCAAAGACTCCAACTCGTCAGTTATTTTGTTCGATATGATCGAAGTCTGGTTGTGGTTAGCGGTTGCAAACTAATAGTTAATGCTGAGTTCCTTTTTCGTGAACGCTTCATACTTGGAAAAATATGGATAAGAAGAGGTATGGACCAAACGACACGTTCTATACGAATATTATTTTCCTCTTTCACAAAATTATATCATCATCGTTATGACGCGGCCTCTGTCATTTCCGTTCTCAATTTATAAAAGAAGTGTCCTCAATGTATGCTTAAGCCTTCCATTCCTGTGAAGTCAGGAAATATTTTACGCATCCTTCTAGTTTAGTAAAATCATCCTCCTCTTGCTTTCTTTCGATTCATCCGTTGTTTTCTGAACGATTTAGTCTCTGGATTCACCTGGTGGACCCTGGGTGGTTCCTTAATTAATGGAGCCAAAAAAAAAATTGCAAAAAAAGACACAGTTCAGGCGTCGTACTAATAAACAGTCACAACCTCGAATACTTTTGCTTTATCCAGTTTCCTTAGAGTTATTTTTCTTCAACGTTTTTCATGTTCTAATAGAAACTCCTTGGCGGAAGTTGAATTCAGCTCCAGTGTGTTTTGGCGCCAAACGTAACCAGTTTGGCAGGTTTCAAGCTGAAGTAGGTGGCACTATCCAAGCTGTCAAACTTGTTCACCTATTTGGGCAGGTGACCTGTGATGGCGGAAATAATGCTTGGAGTAAATGGGGATGTGGTCCACCCTATTATTCCGATCTTGACATATTCGTCTTTTTGACAAACGCATCCAACGCAACTGTCCTACCGATGGGTGAAAGTTCTCATTATTACACCATTCCGGGATATGATGCACAATCCAGCGAAATTATCTTCAATGACTTCCCGAATCCACTCCATCTGTCCTCTGATGAAGAATTAAGGCTGTGGTACGGGGAGGATCTTAAGGATTACTCTGAAAGTGATAATAATGGGACATCGTGCACTGATGTATTTGCTAAGTATTTGTAGACATGAAAGCCATCTTTATTGAATTTGAGCTAAACTTAATAATTGGCCTAGCATTCAAAATCATTACTCAAAACTAGAAATACAGCTAGTGTAGTCAGTTAATTTTTTCTCTACATCAGTCAGTTTTCCTGGAGACTTTGTTTCTTTTCGTTTTTTTGTTATGGAAGGCCGCGAAGTCTAGATGAGGAGTACGTTTCTACCTTTTTTGACCACAAGTAATTAGCGGTTTTTGGTGGTTTTTCTTAGCACTATCTGGCGTAGCAAATTTTGCATATAAAGTTGTTACTATAAGTTTACCACACAGTTCTCTTTTAACTTGAATCTTAGAGTGTAGTTTACTACTACTGCTTTTTCAGAGTGCATATTCACCTTAAATGTGTACATTGATCACATGAATTACTGCATTTTCGTTCGTAAATAAACTATTCAGCTTTGATTGCTCGTTTAATGGCATCAGAATTTCAAGACGCATTTCGCCATAACGTTGCATAGATACACTCATAGTAGAAAACAGGAGTACAGCGCAGGCAGTGCCGTAGCCAGGTTTCAAAACAAGACGAGGCAAGTCTCGATCGCCAAAGGCGCGAGGCGTTAGGGGCTCTGGGGGCATGCCCCCCCAGAAAATTTTGAAATTTAGCGGTTTAGAACTGCTCTTTTAAGCGTTTTTC
>BLFN01000868.1:3948007-3950507 GCA_014634225.1 Acropora yongei | reverse complement strand
TTATAAAAAAAATGTCCTCAATGCATGCTTAAGCCTTCCATTCCTGTGAAGTCAGGAATTATCTTACGCATCCTTCTAGTTTGGTGAAATCATCCTCCTCTTGCTTTCTTTCGATTCATCCGTTGTTTTCCGAACGATTTAGTCTCTGGATTCACCTGGTGGACCCTGGGTTGTTCCTTAATCAATGGAGCCAAAACAAATTGCAAAAAATAACACAGTTCAGGCGTCGTACTAATAAACAGTCACAACCTCGAATACTTTTGCCTTATCCAGTTTCCTTAGAGCTATTTTTCTTCGACGTTTTTCATGTTCTAATTGAAACTCCTTGGCGAAAGTTCAATTCAGCTACAGTGTGTTTTGGCGCCAAAGACAAGCAGTTTGACTTAGTTTGGTCGGTGTCAAGTTGAAGTTGGTGCCTCTATCCAAGCTGTCAAACTGGTTCACCTATCTGGACAGGTGACCTGTGATCCTCGCCTAGTAAATGCTTGAAGCAAATGGGGCTGTGGTCCACCCTTCCGTTCTTCTAATACACGTCTTTTTGACAGACGCATCCAAAACCATTCTCCTACCGGTGGGTCAAAGTTCTCATTACACCATTCCGGGATATGATGTGCAATCCAGTGAAATTGTCTTCAGCGGCTTCCCAAGTCCACTCCATCTGTCCTCCGATAAAGAATTAAGGCTTTGGTACTTTGAGGATCTTGTAGATCAGAGTGAACATGATAATGCTGGGAGATCATGCAATGATGTTTTTGCTCAGTATTTGTAGACATGAAAGCCATCTTTATTGAATTTAAGCTTAACTTTATAATTGGCCTATCATTCAAAATTTAACTCAAAGCTTCCGATAGTGTAGTCACTTAATTCTTTCAGTTCTACATCAGTCAGGTTAGCTGGTGACTTTGTTTTTTTTTTTCATTTTATTATGGAAAGGAAGTCTAGGAGTACTTCTTTGAAGCCGTGTGCCACTGCATTTATAGATGAGGAATACGTTTCTGCCTTTTTTGGCAACAAGTAACCAGCAGTTTTTGGTGGTTTTTCTTACCACTATATATCGTCGTAAATTTTGTAAAGTTGTTACTATGAGTGTACCATACAGTAGTCTTTTAACTTGAATCTTAGAGTGTCGTTTACTACAGCTACTTTTTTAGAGTGCATATTCACCTTATGTGTACATTCATCAGATGACATACTGCACATTCCTACATAAACCGTTTCGCTTTGTTTGCTCGTGTAGTGGGATAAGAATTTCAACACGCTTTTCGCCATAACGTTGCATATGTACACTCATAGTAGGAAAGAGACATACAGCACAGACATACAGGTGAACAGCGTATTAAAGATTGACAGGATATCCATCTCATACAAATCCTTAGAAATGTAAATGTGGAATAGCCTGGATCGTAGCATCCACTGAAAGCCCAGATTTCTTTTCCGTGAGTTCATCTCCTTTCTTAAAACCTCTTCAATGCGAACGAAGGTGAAATTTCTTGTGGAAAGCTAGAAGGTACGGTTTAAACCTCTTTCAATAGCTAATGACGGATAAAGGACGGACACATTCGAAACGTGCGATTGGCATCCTTCCTCGACAATATTTCAAACTAACGGGCGAGAGAACATGCCCGTTGCCTTGTGTTGACATAGTCTTTGGTCGTTATTGAAATCGCTCAATATTAGTTCACCTGCTGATGGAAGCTAAGGGTACGTAAGGCTTTATATTGTGAGACAGTTTCCTGTTGAATATTGGTCGATCCTTTCTTGACAGCGAGAGGAGTGACTTGTTTTAAAGCAATGAGATATGACTCCCATTGACCAAGTCCATTTTCTTGTCCTGTAAATTTCAATAGGAAGTTTCAACAGCGATGGCGACAACGCAGAGGTAAATAGTTGAAAATCACTTGCAAGTAAACAATGGCGCAGTTGTGACTATTTTTCGATTATCTCCGGCCATCTTCACGTTGATTTAATTCTACAATGTTGTCGAAATCAACAAAAAAAAGAAATTAAAAATATATTGGCCTTAACACTAATTGAATTTTGATAACTTTTAACATTGTCTCGTTGCGCTGGATTACATTTGACCGTCTAACCAGACATGATATGCTGTCATACAACTTTATTTGTTGGTTAATATTGATTATAAAAGAAATTGATCTTGAAATTGGTCAAATGAGATAAGTTAAACAACCGCTCAACTTTGTCTCATTGAGGCTTATTGAAGTTTTGTAGACTTTATAAATATATCTCTTGAAAAAGTGATATTCTCTGCGGGGACAAAAGTCTATTTGACCTTAAGTTAAAACTTTTTTTCGCCGTTAAACTGCATTTGAATACTATGGTTAAAAAACTATTTTTCGATTATCCCCGGTCATCTTCACGTTGATTGAATTCTACAATGTTGACGAAATCAACAAAAAAAGAAAGTTAAAATATCTTGGCCTTGAAACTAAATTTTGATAACTCTTACAATGTCTCGTTGCGCTCGATTAAAATTTGACTG
>BLFN01000868.1:3898785-3901285 GCA_014634225.1 Acropora yongei | reverse complement strand
GTTTCATGTCTTGTTCCACGCAACCAACTTGTCAAAGTTTAAACTACAATCTTGCTGAGAAGACTTGCGAATTCAGCAAATATACGAAGTATTTTCGGCTCGAGCATTTTGTGGAGAACCCAACTTATGTTTATGCGGACAACCTTGACTCAAGTGCGTTTCTGTTTCATTTTGGTTCTATTTTATTTTTTTATTATATTTTTTATTTTATTTTTTTTCTTCTTCTTCTTTCTAACCAGCAGGATTCTGGTTAATTGTGAACTTTCTTCTCGAAAAAAAAAAGAATAAAATAAGTATCTTCTTCTATAAGGTACCAAAAAAATTGCGTTGTCTGTTTTTATCACTCAGTTTTGTCAGCTAGAGAATTTAGGCATTACAAGATTTTTCTGGACTACGTTTATAGATTTTATTATGAGGACGTGAAGTTATTTTCTTTTGCGTAATGTTTCATTCCTTCGCCTTGCATTGTACAGATTTTGTCGGCATCAATGGTTCCCTGTCGAAGTATTTCAGTAAAGTGGAAATGTTGTCTTTTATGACTGGGTACCAAAACAGTTGTTGAACTCGAGAACAAACATTTAATCTGAAATAAAGTAATTCCGCATGTACACTTTTACCATGCATTCTGTCGCATTGCTACCTTCATGATTTACCAGAAATGGCCGGATTTTCTTTTTAACCTTCTCAGTTTGGAATGCACTTACTGAATTGAGCTTCCTATATGGATTTGTTCTTCAATTTGAATGGATTTGTGTGCAAATGTTTCAGTTTATTATGGAAGTGAATTTCTATGAATTTGTTGACTACTTAAAGCAACTCTGTATGAGCTTGGTTGAAATGGTGTTTAACGACTAGAAGAGCATGCTCTTGTTTTCGCGGACTTTCCTCGCTAATGTGACACGGGCTAAGTGGCTTGGGAAGTCTGCCAAAAACATTTTACCGGAACTAAGGAATTATTATCTTTTTAGAACACTTGCGAGTAAGTAGAGTCTTGCAAAACTACAACCTCTTACATGAACCCCAACTGGTTGTAGCTTAAAAGGACGACGTGAGTTTTCAAAACTTCACCTCTACTGTTTGCAATTTGGTTTGTCACAGAACGTCTATGGCGCAGGCGGAATTCAAACCCAGTGTGTTTTGGAGCCAAAGATAACCAGTATGGTAGGTCTGCGGGTGAAGTCGGTGGCCATATTGATGCTGTTAAACTGATTCATATTCATGGGCAAGTATCTTGCGATGTGTCCGTCGGTCGGTGGTGGAACTGGGTTGCGGCGCGGGAAACTTAATTGTGTTTTTAACGAACTCCACCGACGATATTTTAATACCCAAAGTAGTGGATGCCCAATGCAAGTACAGAATTGAGGGGTATAATTCAAAGCCGGCGGAGATCATCTGGAAAGACTTAGCGACTCGAATTCGTCTCACTTCTGGGCAAGAGTTGCGTCTTTGGCATGGCTTTGATTTGATAGACAAAGATGAGTCCAACAATGATGGCACATCCTGCACTGATGTCTTTGCGCTGTATCTGTAAACATAACAAAGCCTCTTCCGCAGTAAAATTACCTTTCACTTCGCTTAACTCAATGATTTTTTCTAACCTTCTTGTTACCGATTACTGGATGATTTTCTTGCAATAAAATCTGCTCAGTGTTTCATTTCTCATTATTGCCTAATTAAAAATTTAATTTCCTCTGTTTCTTTCATCGTTCATTTCTGCTTTCTCATCTTTCTCATCTTTCTCGTGTTTTGTCTTTTCTGTAAATAGCCATCGTTTTAAGTCTCATTTCCTAAAATTCTCGTTGAATATTCGCAGTGTTAGCCGCTAATGTTTTGTCTTCACGCACGGAGACTCTTACAGTAGACTCCAAATACTGACGGCCGCTATTTGCTAGTTTCTAGACGTAACCAGCCCAGAACTGTTTTGCATCCCAAATAAAACAGCTAGCCACTTTTAAAGATAACATACAACGGCATTTTCCTTTGCAACACAGCGAAAAAGAAACATTTTTGTATTCATGCTTAAATTAATTGTCACTTCTTTCCCGAATTTTTTTGGGCGTCATTAAAATTCTCTAGCTTTTAAGCTTGGAGCTCGGACGATTTTCAATTTACTCTTGCCCGCAAAAATTCTTGTTAACACTCCGTTTACTCCATTCATATTTTTATTTACAGCGAATTCGATTATGGATTGTCTTACCCATATTCTCAGCTTTCAAATCTGTTTGCAAACTGCAGTTGTCCAACAGCCGAGGGAAATAACATTTAATTAAATACAATAGTTCCTGTAAATTGTGAAATGACACGTGCAGCGATCATCCGGAAAGATCCACCTTAATCAGTGAAATGATTCTCAAATACTAGGCAATATCCCAGTGAAGTTTTTCACCCACTTAAAGCCCAAAGATGTAAGCAAATTACCATAAAATAGTTATGTTGCAGGTTTTAATAATTTGTGGACAAGTGTTGGCCTTCAACAACTTTACACGCCTCGAACAAACTC
>BLFN01000868.1:3891285-3893785 GCA_014634225.1 Acropora yongei | reverse complement strand
TTACAAATTTCCATAGGAATTGTTGTTTACTCATCTTTATGATGAACATTATAATTTATTCGGTAATTTCTTCTCCACCAATTTTGTAATTTGAAGGCAATACTTTTCTTTTCATTTTCTTACTCCAATTTGTACATATTTTGTACATGTGATGTTTAAACACAATTTCATGGCATACATTGACGTAAACACTGATGGAAACCTTTGCACTTTTTTTCTATATCGACATGGGCTCCTTAGCGCACAAAGGAATTTTGCCTTGCCATCGTTCCATTTTCTTAAAACTTGTTTGGCCTTCAAAATTTTATTTACTACTGATGAAAATGATTTTGAATTATTCAGCAAAAACGCACTTGAAAAACAGCGGGAAGCTTAATAGAAATCTATTCCACAAGAATAAAATTGGCATAGCTTTTCAAGTGTTGTAAGTTATTACTTCTTATCTAAAAGTTGATTATTGGAGGTGTGAAGTGCACAAAACCACCTTGTTTTTGTTTTCTTTTTTTGGAATATATATGCTTGCCAAACAAATCGTGCAACTGGGTGGAATAATTTGGAAATTAGTACCACCAACAGGCGGTGCCATCAACGCCTTTGTTTTGAAGCTTGGCACATAAATTCCTCCCCCGCTCCTTTGATCCATGGTGATCGGCGCCTTCTCTGCACTTCGTTAATGGGGACGTTGACGTTGTTAATAACAAAAATTAAGCAATGGGAAGTTGAAGCCATAATAAACGAGCATCAACAAAAAGGTTCCTTATGAACTAAATGTTCTTGCTTTCACTAAGCATTGTTCAAATTCTCCTCTAATTGTTTATTTTTTACATTACGGCGGACAAAGTCTTGATTGTGGTTAACGCGGTTGCAAAGTGAAAGTGAATGAAGGTTTTCGCGTTTTTCATGCATTTTTATGCCTATATTACTTGCATTTGGATGTATGACGATGTTGTTTGGAAAAATACAGAAGAGAAAATGAACGGACTAAAATGCATGCCTCCTGTTATGCATAAATATTGTTCTCCTCTTGAACGAATTTTCATTTTCGTTGCGGCCTTTGTCGCGATCATGTACGACATCAACTTTTCGTGGTTAGTGCGAGAGGATGGGTTCTTAAACTAAACAGGGGATCACAGGTTGAAATAGTCTTCAGTGGACAGAAACAGCTTTAGCAATCAGGTAAAGCGTGTTAGATTTTGTAGTTAACCGATGGTGAAGTTTGAAGCACTGATGGCTCATAATATCTAAAAGCTGAGAACGAAATTTCCCTGAAGAAAAGTTTTTACCTATTGTATGAAACACATACCTATTGAACCCTCAAAGCAGTAATTATTTTCAAGTGAAACACAACAACACTTTCGTATTCAAATTGTCGATTGAGCTTCAAAACAAAGTAAGGTACAATAATAAACTTCCAGTAGTGCTAATATATAATTGCACATCGGACGGCACATATGGTTTATGAAGAAAAGAGATCGTGAGGTGTAAAAAGCAGAATTCTATACTCGAAAACCCCAAAAAATGGCCCATCTGCGGATCATTCTCTCTCTGTTATTGTTTCCTTCCGTCACGTCGGCAGTTGAGTCGTGTAGAAACGTATACTCACAAAGCGGCTAAGCTCTCGTCGATCATGCATATAAATCATTCTTTACTGGTCGTTTGGCGTCGTGTTACATGTCCTGTAACACTCAACCGACTTGCCAAAGTTTAAACTACAACCTCGCTGACAAGAATTGCGAATTGAACAACGACACCAAGTATTTTCGGCCAAATTATTTTGTAAAGAAACCAGCATTCATCTACGCCGAAAACCCCGACTCTGGTAGGTTACGATACAGTTTTTCCTTATCCCCGAAATATGCATCACTCACTGTGCATCAATTTCATCAGTTGCACTTTGGTTTTTGTTAATTCGTTACAGGGTTAGATTAGCATTTCGAAAGCTTAACACGTAGCAGGAGGACATCAACGAAAACAGATTTGTAAACTTGAACTTATCTCTTTCGCAAGCATTTTCCAAAACATTTGAATTGGTTCATTTTGTCTTCTTGCCTATGATTACCACTGTATGCTTCGGATCAAGTTATTCTTGGATTGGTAGCGACAATTAAGCATTGGAAAGTTGTCGTTATGAATTATGTTTCTCTTTGTTCTAAGCATTGTCCAAAGACTCCAACTCGTCAGTTATTTTGTTCGATATGATCGAAGTCTGGTTGTGGTTAGCGGTTGCAAACTAATAATTAATTCTGAGTTCCTTTTTCGTGAACGCTTCATACTTGGAAAAATATGGATAAGAAGAGGTATGGACCAAACGACACGTTCTATACGAATATTATTTTCCTCTTTCACAAAATTATATCATTATCGTTATGACGCGGCCTCTGTCATTTCCGTTGTCAATTTATAAAAAAAGAGTCCCCAATGTATGCTTAAGCCTTCCATTCCTGTGAAGTCAGGAAATATTTTACGCATCCTTCTAGTTTAGTAAAATCATCCTCCTCTT
>BLFN01000868.1:3881285-3886285 GCA_014634225.1 Acropora yongei | reverse complement strand
ATGACACAAATATCGTTTGACAATTAACTAGTTTCTAGGTAACCTGAGTGTAATATGTGCTGCTGCTCTCACTACTGAGTATTGTGCAAATTCTACACACTGAACTCCTGTATTTCACGGTACAATGTGAGCAAAGTCTGGATCGTCGCTAACCCAGCGTTTTCGAAGTAAGAATGTAGGAATGAAGTGTTTCCTTTTTCATGGCACTATTACCCTTTCAAACTTCCATTTGGTCATACAACGATGTTGTTTAGCAAAATATGGAAGAGAATTTAGTTAGTCCTTCACGAATACTGTTTTCCATTAACGAATTATATCATTTTCAAAATATTGTATCATTCGTTGGTGTTGCAGCTTCTTTCATGGGCTTTAATGCTAGAAAGTGTAAGGGGTTTTCTGCAATTAACAGGGAAGCACAGATTGAAATTGTCTTTAGTCGACAGTAAGAGCTTAAGCAACCACGTAAAGCGTGTTTAATTTTATGGTTAACCGAGGATACGCGGCTTGAATCACTGATGGCTCATAGTATTCAAAAGCTATTTCGAAATCTAGTGAACGAAATTGCCTTGAAGAAAACTCCTACTCGCAGTCATAGACTGTTTACTTTTACCTATAGTATGAAACTTATACCTATTGAAGCCTCAAGGCAGTAGTTCTTTTCATATGAAATACAACAGCACATTCCTATTCAAAATGTGAGTTTAGCTTCATTAACGTGTTTTCTCTTGGACATCTTGTTACATGTCTTGTTCCACGCAACCAACTTGTCAAAGTTTAAACTACAATCTTGCTGAGAAGACTTGCGAATTCAGCAAATATACGAAGTATTTTCGGCTCGAGCATTTTGTGGAGAACCCAACTTATGTTTATGCGGACAACCTTGACTCAAGTGCGTTTCTGTTTCATTTTGGTTCTATTTTATTTTTTTATTATATTTTTTATTTTATTTTTTTTCTTCTTCTTCTTTCTAACCAGCAGGATTCTGGTTAATTGTGAACTTTCTTCTCGAAAAAAAAAAGAATAAAATAAGTATCTTCTTCTATAAGGTACCAAAAAAATTGCGTTGTCTGTTTTTATCACTCAGTTTTGTCAGCTAGAGAATTTAGGCATTACAAGATTTTTCTGGACTACGTTTATAGATTTTATTATGAGGACGTGAAGTTATTTTCTTTTGCGTAATGTTTCATTCCTTCGCCTTGCATTGTACAGATTTTGTCGGCATCAATGGTTCCCTGTCGAAGTATTTCAGTAAAGTGGAAATGTTGTCTTTTATGACTGGGTACCAAAACAGTTGTTGAACTCGAGAACAAACATTAAATCTGAAATGAAGTAATTCCGCATGTACACTTTTACCATGCATTCTGTCGCATTGCTACCTTCATGATTTACCAGAAATGGCCAGATTTTCTTTCTAACCTTCTCAGTTTGGAATACACTTACTGAATTGAGCTTTCTATATGGATTTGTTCTTCAATTTGAATGGATTTGTGTGCAAATGTTTCAGTTTATTATCGAAGTGAATTTCTATGAATTTGTTGACTACTTAAAGCAACTCTGTATGAGCTTGGTTGAAATGGTGCTTAACGACTAGGAGAGCATGCTCTTGTTTTCGCGGACTTTCCTCGCTACTGTGACACGGGCTAAGTGGCGTGGGAAGTCTGCCAAAAACGTTTTACCATAACTAAGGAATAATTTTCTTTATAGAACACTTGCGAGTAACTAGAGTCTTGCAAAACTACAACCTCTTACATGAACCCCAACCGGTTATGGCTTAAAAGGACGATTTGAGTTTTCAAAACTTCACCTCTACTGTTTGCAATTTGGTTTGTCGCAGAACGTCTATGGCGCAGGCTGAATTCAAACCCGGTGTGTTTTGGAGCCAAAGACAACCAGTATGACAGGTTTGCGGTTGAAGTCGGTGGCCATATTGATGCTGTTAAACTGATTCATCTCCATGGGCAAGTATCCTGCGATGTGTCCGTCGGTCGGTGGTCGAACTGGGGTTGTGGCGCGGGAAACTTAATGGTGTGTTTAAGGAACTCCACCGACGATATTATAATACCCAAAGTAGTGGGTGCCCAATGCAAGTACAGAATTGAGGGGTATAATTCAAAGTCGGCGGAGATCATCTGGAAAGACTTAGCGACTCCAATTCGTCTCACTTCTGGGTAAGAGTTACGTCTTTGGCATATGGCTTTGATTTGATAGACAAAAATGAGTCCAACAAGGATGGCACATCCTGCACTGATGTCTTTGCGCTGTATCTGTAAACATAACAAAGCCTCTTCCGCAGTAAAATTACCTTTCACTTCGCTTAACTCAATGATTTTTTCTAACCTTCTTGTTACCGATTACTGGATTTTTTTGCAATAAAATCTGCTCAATGTTTCATTTCTCATTGTTGCCTAATTAAAACTTTAATTTCCTCTGTTTCTTTCATCGTTCATTTCTGCTTTCTCATCTTTCTCATCTTTTGTCTTTCCTGTAAATAGCCATCGTTTTAAGTCTCATTTCCTAAAATTCTCGTTGATTATTCGCAGTGTAAGCCGCTAATATTTTGTCTTCACGCACGGAGACTCCTAGACTCCAAATACTGACGGCCGCTATTTGCTAGTTTCTAGACGTAACCAGCCCAGAACTGTTTTGCATCCCAAACAAAACAGCTAGCCACTTTTAAAGATAACATACAACGGCATTTTCCTTTGCAACACAGCGAAAAAGAAACATTTTTGTATTCTTGCTTAAGTTAATTGTCACTTCTTTCCCGAATTTTTTTGGGCGTCATTAAAATTCTCTAGCTTTTAAGCTTGGATCTCGGACGATTTTCAATTTGCTCTTGCCCGCAAAAATTCTTGTTAACACTCCGTTTACTTCATTCAAATTTTTATTTACAGCGAATTCGATTTTGGATTGTTTTACCCAATTTCTCAGCTTTCAAATTTGTTTGCAAACTGCAGTTGTCCAACAGCCGAGGGAAATAACATTTAATTAAATACAATAGTTCCTGTAAATTGTGAAATGACACGTGCAGCGATCATCTGGAAAGATCCACCTCAATCATTGAAATGATTGTCAAATACTGGGCAATATCCCAGTGAAATTTTTCACCCACTTAAAGCCGAAAGATGTAAGCGAATTGCCATAAAATAGTTATCTTGCAGGTTTTAATAATTTGTGGGCAAGTGTTGGCCTTCAACAGCTTTTCACGCCTCGAACAAACTCTCCAACTCTATGACAGTTAGGCGCATAATTTTGTGTGTGTTGTTGTGTCGTTCCATAGCGTGGACAGGTGAACCATGCAACAATGATAACTCTGACGACGGTTTCGCTATTGTTCATCCCGTGCGTCAATCATTTTTTGTTGATCGTTTGGTGTCTTGTTGCATGTCTTATATCATGCAACCAAGAAAAAGTCTTAAGTCAAAGGCTAAACTACAATCTCGCTGATAGGACTTGTGAATTCAACAACGACACCAAATATTATCGACCAAGTATTTTGTGGAGAAACGAACATGTGTGTTTGCAGAGAACCCCGACTCGGGTAAGTTGCGATAAGGTGCACGTGGCTTCCTGTACATGGAATATGCATTACTTTACAATTTTATTAGCACTTTATCTCTTTCTGCAAATTCATGGCATCACTAGTTTAGATTTATGAATCTCAATCCATAACAAAGACAGCTTTGTGAACTTTCGTTTTCTTTTTCATAAGCTAATTTTCTTAGTCATCGGCCAATTTTCCAAATATTCTAACTAATTAATTTCGTCTTCTGTGGCTTCTCTGATTTCTGCTATTTTTGTCAAGTGAAAAATCTTCGTACCAACAGCAATGTTCATTATCTAAGAGAAAATCCTTGGCGGAGATTGAATTCAGCTCCAGTGTGTTTTGGCGCCAAAGATAACCGCTATGGACAAATTGAAGTTGGTGCCTCTATTGAAGGTGTCAAACTAGTAATGGTTCAGCTATGTGGACAGATCATCGCTCAGTAAATGCTTGGAGCAAATCATGGGGATGTGGTCCACCCTTTTCCATTCTTGACATAGACGTCTTTTTTACAGACGCATCCAACACCATTCTCCTGCCGATGGGTCAAAGTTCTCGTTACACCATTTCGGGATATGATGCACAATCCAGTGAAATTGTCTTCAGTGGCTTTCTGACTCCACTCTTTTTAGCCCCTGGTCAAGAATTGCGCCTATGGTACATGGACGATGATTTTAACAATTACACCGAATCTGATAATGGTTGGACCTCGTGCACTAATGTTTTGATGTTTTTGCGAAAAACTTGTAAACACAACATAACCATCCTTGTTGCTTTCAACTCCACTGCATCTGTCCTCTGGTCAAGAATTACGAATGTGGTACGAGGAGGATCTTAGAGATAAGGGTGACCCTGAAAATAATGCGACCTTGTACTCTGATGTTTTTGCTATATATTTGTAGACGTCACAATCACCATCTTCATTGAATTTGAGCTATATTTAATAATCAATTTATTACTGGCCAAGAAAAATCATTACTGAAAATAGGAAATACGGATAGTGTAGTTTAACTTTCAGTTGTTTCAAATTGTTATCAATTTAATTTGTCTACAACAAAACAACATCTTGAAATGATCTCGAAGGCCGATGAAACTAATAATGAAAACAATGACATTCCCGAAGCCCGAACTTGGTAATTGCTAAATCGTAGTTAAACCGCGAGAAATGCATACGAGAACTCTGTGTCGATATTTTTTAGCATTGTGAATTAGCATTCGCTGTGTGAGAATACTCTGCAGAGTATGTACCCGACTGCGCATATTTAAGTCGTCTGTAATTTATGCGCGTGTCAATTGCGATCTTGGCTTTTATCAAGATGACTTATAATTAATGGAGTTCAATTAAAGTAATTTAACGTTAAAAAGACCAGTTGAGTTACAATGAATGGAAGACTTTTTACCCTTTCGACTTTGACTAGGGAACAGTTCTTCCCTGCTCTAGAGTGTTGGGGTGACA
>BLFN01000868.1:3856285-3858785 GCA_014634225.1 Acropora yongei | reverse complement strand
TAGCATTCAAAATCATTACTCGAAACTAGAAATACAGCTAGTGTACTCAGTTAATTTTTTCTCTACGTCAGTCAGTTTTCCTGGAGACTTTGTTTCTTTTCGTTTTTTTTTTTTTTTATGGAAGGCCGCGAAGTCTAGGAGTATACTTCTTCGAAGCCTTGTGCCAATGCATTTATAGATGAGAAGTACGTTTCTACCTTTTTTGACCACAAGTAAGCAGCAGTTTTTGGTGGTTTTTCTTAGCACTATCTGGCGTAGCAAATTTTGCTTATAAAGTTGTTACTATAAGTTTAACATACAGTTCTCTTTTAACTTGAATTGTTTTGCATTGACATAATCTTCGGTCGTTATTGAAATCGCTCAATACTAGTTCTGTCACCTGCGATGAAAGCTAAGGGTAAGGCTTTATATTGTGACACGTCTTCTGTTGGCTGTTGATCGATCTTTTCTTGACAACAAGAGGACTAACTTATTCTAAAGCAATGAGATGTGACTCCTATTGAACAAGTGCATTTTCTTGTCCTTTCACAATCTCAAATGGAAACCTTAACAATGCATAGAAAAATCTCACTTTATAATAAATAATGGCGCAATACGTGGAGACTGTTTTTCGATGATCTCTGAACATCTTAATGTTGATTGAATTCTACAATGTGGACGAACGCCAAAACGAACTTCAAAGAACACTGTTAAAATAAATAAAGATAATGAAAGAGTTCCTGTTGTATGCTCTTGTTATCCGGCATCAACACCGCAATTGGGGTATTTAGTTCTTTGGTGATAATTTCACCTTGCTGTTTTGGAGAGAAGGTTCCGGAACTGTTCTAAAGTGTGTGCCGCACGAGCAGCACGCTTATGTTTTTCAATTCGACCAATGAAATTCATAATTTGTGGCGTTGTCATCTTCGTTGCCGTTGTTTACACTAAAGCACGCTTTTCTGTCTGATGTTCTTTAAGTTGGTGATATAAAGGGATGCCTGTGTTGAGTCAGTGCGGCAATTGCAGTTAGATTTAATAGTACGTTTTTCTTGTTCAATGTGATGTAAGGTAATTTGAGCAATGCCGATTTCGACAATTGTGAGAATGCCATCCGAAAAGATATCTTCACTTTTCCTCTATTGTCCATCGCTTCGTCCCAATCGTTCAATAAAAAAAAGCAGTATAAACCATCCTAGAGTGAAATTGGTGTGAGCGATTTGAAAATTGGAAGAGAAAATTGAAAGTTTGTCTTGTCCACACGGCACTGAACATCAAGTCGTTTCAAGTTGTAGAAAGGACGACAACAGCTGTGAAATGCGCAAAAATGGAAAACACACCGGCTTTGCTTTCAAAGGGACTGCCTTTCATTGTTAAGTATGCACTTTTTTAGGGTTTTGTTGCTGTGGTCATTGCGGTTGCCTTCAGCTCTCTTTAACTTTCTTTGTTGCCCTTTATTAAAAATATCTTGACCTTGAAACTAAATTTTAATAACTCTTAACATTGTCTCGTTGCGCTCCATTAAAATTTGACTGTCTAACCAGACATGATATCCTGTCATAAACTTTATTTGTTGGTTAATGTTGATTATAAAAAAAAAATGATCTTAAAATTGGTCAAATGAGATCAGTAAAACATCCGTTCAACTTTGTCTCACTGACGTTTATTGAAATTTTCTAGACATAATACCTATGTCTTGAAAAGTGGCATTCTCTCCGGGGACACAAGTCTATTTGACCTTGACTTAGAAATCTCTAGGATTTAAAAGAAAGTGGTTAAAACTTTGTTTCGCCGTTAAACTTCATTTCAAACCTATGGTTAAAAAAACTATGGTAGGTTTTTTTCTGTAATGGTCTGTACTCTCGTGTGGGCTGGATAATCTTGAAGAAACGATCTGAGTAACAGCAGAGCTCTACTTTGACGATCCAAAACAATGGAAGTTTGCGTATTTTGCTTTGTATTGTATTGTTTCCTGCTCTCACGTGGGCAGGTGAATCGTGCAGAAATATAAACTCACAAAGCGGCTAGGTCTTGTTGATAACGCATATAATTTAGTGGTCGATTGGCCTCGTGTTAGACGCCAAAGTTGAAACAACAAGCCTGTCGACAAGACGCTGTAGCGAATTGAACAAAGACACCAAGTATAGGTGGTTTGCAACCAATCTCTAGGGACACAGATAACAATGCTGCAATGTACATTTGCTGGTGGACGAACAAAAGGAGCTAATTAGAAATCTTTTGTTTTCGTCCACCAACATGGCGGCTATGACGTAACGTGAAAACCACCTATTTTCGGCCAACTTAATTGGTGATGAAAGCAGCATTCGTCTACGCCGAGAACCCCGACTCTCGGGTCAGTTACTATATAGTTGTTCCGTGTCCACAAAGAGCATCAATATGTGTCAAGTTTCTTTAATTTATACTTAATATTTGTTACCTTCTCTTTCGTAATAATTCTTAGTAAACAAAATAGCTTTGTAAAATTGATTTTGTCGCTTTTGTAAGCATTTTCCAAACACTCCAG
>BLFN01000868.1:3833085-3835585 GCA_014634225.1 Acropora yongei | reverse complement strand
ACTTCCGTTTGTTGTACATTTAAAGGAGTACCAAAACGCAGTATTTATTTGTAAAAAAGAAAAGTCAGCTTTGTCGGAATAGATATTCTTGCCAAACCAATCATGCAACTGGGTGGAATAATTTCGAAATTACTACCACCAACAGGCGGTACCATCAACGCCTTTGTTTTGAGGCTTGGCACATAAATTTCGCCCGCGCTCGTTTGATCCATGGTGATCGGCGCCTTCTTTGCACTTCGTTAATAAGAATAAACGCTGATTATTCAATGCATTAAAAGAGCCGTGCAAGAACTTGAGATCAACCCTTGTGAAAAAAAAAAGAGCGCAGCTCGGGGACAATCTAAAAATATGGCAGCTTTGCGCACCATTCTTTCTTTGATGATGTTTCGTGCTCTCACTTGGGCTGGTGAACCATGCACAAATGGAGTATTCCCAGAAAGTGATTTCACTCTTCTAGACCACGTTTATAAGTCATTTCACGTTCATCATTTGGTGTCTTGTTTCATGTCTTGCACCGCGGAACCAGCATGTCAAAGTCTGAACTACAATGCGACGAAAATTGCGAATTGAATAGCGACACTAAGTATTTTAATTTCGGCCAAAGTACTTTGTGAAGAGACCAGCATTCATATACGCAGAGAGCTGGTAAGTTACAATGTAAATGTTTCTTGTTGACGGAAAATGCGTCAATATGCAACACTTTTCTTTGAACTTAATCTTTGTTCCTGGTAAACGAAACAGCTTTGTCAATAAACTTGATTTTGTCGCTTTCTCAAGCATTCCAACTGCTTCTATTTGTGTTATTTGGGAGGTGTTCTCGGTTGCCCATGACTGCGATTCTTTGTGTGCTTCGGATAATTCTTAATAAGAAAATTAAGCAATGCATGGGAAGTTGGAGCCATAAGAAAAGAGCATCAACAAAAAGTTGCTTATGAAATAAATGTTCTTACTTTCACTACTGCACCATTGTTCAAATTCTCCTCTACTTGTTTATTTTTTACAGTACGGGCAAGGTCTTGATTGTGGTTAACGCGGTTTCGAAGTAAAAGTGAATGAAGGTTTTCTGCCTTTTTCATGCTTTTTATGCCTATATTACTTGCGTTAATTTGAATGTATGGCGATGTTGTTTGGAAAAATACGGAGGAGAAAATTAACGGACTAAAATGCATCCCTCCCGTTCTGCATGAATATTGTTCTCCTCTTTAACGAATTTTCATTTTCGTGGTGTCGCGGCCTTTGTCACGATCATGTACGACATCAACTTATCGTAGTTAGTGCGAGAGGATGGTTTCTTAAACTTCACAGGGGATCACAGTTTGAAATCGTCTTCAGTCGACAGAAACAGCTTTAGCAATCAGGTAAAGCGTGTTGGATTTTGTAGCTAACCGATGGTGAGGTTTGAAGTACTGATGGCTCATAATATCTAAAAGCTGACTTAAAAATCTGGAGAACGAAATGGGCCTGAAGAATAGTTCCACTCGCAGCCACAGACTGACTGTGCGTACCTATTGTATGAAACCCATACCTATTAAACCCTCAAGGCAGTAATTATTTTCACGTGAAACACAACAACACTATCGTATTCAAAATGTCGATTAAGCTTCAAGACAAAGTGAGGTACAATAATTAACTTCCAGTAGTGTTAATATATAATTGTACATCTGACGGCATGTATCCTTTGCGAAGAAAAGAGAGAGTGAATGTGAAAAACAGTAGAGTTTTATAGTCGGAAACCCAAAAAAATGGCCGCTATGGTGATCATTCTCTCCCTGTTGTTGTTTCCTTCCGTCACGTCACGTTGAATCGCGTAGAAACGTGCACTCAAAAAGCTGCTACGCTCTCGTCGGTCACGCGTATAAATCATTTTTTTACTGTTCGTTTGGCGTCGTGTTATATGTCTTGTAACACTAAGTATTTTCGGCCAAAGTATTTTGTGAAGAAACTAGCATTCGTCTACGCCGAAAACCCCGACTCTGGTAGGTTACGATACAGTTTTTTTCTTATCAACGAAATATGTATCACTCACTATGCATCAATTTTCATCGCACTTTGGTTTCTATAATTCATTACATCGCTAGTTTAGATTTTAGAAAGCTTAACCCATAGAAAGGGGATATCAACGAAAACAGATTTGGAAACTTGATCTTATCTCCTTTGTAAGCATTTTCCAAAACATTTCAACTGGTTTATTTTGTTTTATTGCTTATGATTACCACTTTTTCTTCGAATCAAGTTATTCTTGAATTGGTAGCGACAATTAAGCAATGGAAAGTTAGCGTTATGAAGTGTATGTTTCTGTTTGTTCTAAACATTGCCGTCCAAACACTCCAACTCGTCAATTCAGTATTTTGTCCGATACGTCTGGTTGTTGTTAACGGTTTCAAAGTAAAAATTAATGATGGGTTCCTTTTTCGCGCCTACTTGAACGCTTCAAACTTTCATGATGTTGATTGGAAAAAAAATGGATGATGGAAGAGGAATGGACTAAAGTTCGCACCAC
>BLFN01000868.1:3789545-3797045 GCA_014634225.1 Acropora yongei | reverse complement strand
TTAC
Organism: Acropora yongei; assembly: GCA_014634225.1. Taxonomy (NCBI): domain Eukaryota; kingdom Metazoa; phylum Cnidaria; class Anthozoa; order Scleractinia; family Acroporidae; genus Acropora; species Acropora yongei. The sequence goes on along the minus strand of BLFN01000868.1, from coordinate 3,797,041 downwards.
GCGAGGAAGGAAAACTACAGTAAAGGACTCATTTGGAACAAACTTATCTGGTAGCATACGCCAAAAAGTGATCACTTCGTTTCGGTCCATTTTATCGCAAACTATTTGTATTGTAGAGGAGGGTACCACTCATCCGAAGCCCATAACTTGAGTAATATATGCCCATATGGTTGACCAACTAATCGAAGACTTTGTTCTTTTAAGGGCCTGATTACATGGCGAATTTCATCCCGGGCTGAAATTTCAGCCCGGCTTCTGAAACAAATGCTCTGAAAACCAGATTTTCGATTACATGGAGAAGGATTCAGCCCGGGCAGAAAATCCTAGCCCGGTATTCTCAAACCGGGCTAGGATTTTCAGCCCGACCAAACAGGCCTGAAAGTCTAAAAAAGTCTCATGTAATCGAAACGGAACCTTAGCTCGGGCCGAAAAAGCAACGCGAGCATGCGCATTGGCTGTGTTTTCGTACCTCAGTAAACTTTCTCACGGAAATTTGCGTTTTGCGCCCAGGCTGAAATTGACCATGTAATCAAAACAATATTTCAGCCCGGTGGGCTGAAACTCACCATGTAATCAGGCCTTAAGGAAATTGTAAGTGGGAATGGAGAAATTTAAGGAAGATATAGGATCAGACTTACTTGAATAAAAATCACTGAACACACAGACTCTTTTAAAGAATTTCTTTTAACTACAGAATATCTGCCAAACAATGCCACGTACAAAAGTCGCCACACATCATTTAAAAGACTAACGCAATAAATTCTATTGTTTCTTACCATGAGAAGTGGCTTGAATATACAATGACATGAAAGTCCGACCGCAACCGACAAAATTGATTGCATGTATACAGAGTCTTTACCATCATTTAATTATTGCTTTTAAACAAAACGGCGAAACAATTGACACCGTTTGATTAAAAGAGGAAATTGTCTCCAACCGGCATTGTTACACAAGGAAGTAAACTGGCTAGACAAAAGGAAGGCAGATTAACCTGGTTAGTTAGAGAAGACTTTGTGCAAAGAAGCTGGTTTGCATGCTCAGAAGTGAATTCAATAACACCGATTTACTTCTGAGGTTATGGTTCTCTGTTTTTATAAAAGGTATCCCATGCCGATTGGTAAACATAATAATGCACAATTTTTCCTGTTTAAAAGTAATTTCACTGATACCAATTTAGTTCTAAGGTTAATAAGGTTATCTCTTTCAAAAGAAGCACTGAACTGTCCAGGCCAAGACTAAATGTAATCTTTTTCGCTGCGTGAACCCAATAACGTGTCGTGGAACATTCTTCGAAACTTATTTGCGTTAAAGAAGCCTTGGTTCTTTAAACAGACGCTTACAAGTCATTTCACTGACACCAATTTAATGCTAAGGTTATCTCTTTCAAAAGCAGCACTGAACTGTACAGAACATGACTTAACATGTGTAATCTTCGCTGCCTGATGGCAATAACGTGCCGTGGAAGATTCTTCTAAATTTATTTGCATTAAAGAAGCTTTGGTTCTTTAAATAGACTCGCACAAATCACAAACAATTAATGTCAAGCGTTCTGAGCAATGCTTTCGATTGTCTCTCGGCAGGCATCGTCTCTTGGTAGGAAAAAATAATTCTTCTTAAGGTTTCTTCGAGGGAAACGCACACTACTGTATTCATGAGTGGCCAAAATAGAATAATCGTAATGCAAGCTATGTTTTCACCATGTTTGATAACTATATAAAGTTATTAGTGTTTTCTTCTTAACTGATTATGTGCAGTCCGATGATGATGATGATTAGGATAATAACTGTGATGCCATGTAAGCCCATATGCTAAACAAAGATAATGAATAAGTCTTGCTGTTCACAATTATTATCAGTGTTTCATAAGATGTGCCATCGAGGCAAATCAAGGAGTACTAAAATGGTCGAAAAATGGCGTTACCCGGCTTTGCAGCAAATGCTTTGAACGAGGAACAATTATTGTGTAACCTTAGAAACATTCACATTTTCCTTTCTCTCCCGACATTTCTCTGAGTGAAAAACGTGTTTTGGGTTTGGGCCCAACCTGCGCGCAGAAATTATCTCAAAGGCGTTTATGTCCGTAACTGTCCACGGAATAATGCCTTTGTACTCACTTTCAGAGTTTAGGCACGCGCACTTTTGGCTATAACACCAGAAGACGTGATTTTCTGGGCCTTCCCTTCGCAAAAACTGCTAAGTATTAGGGAAGCCTCAGAATAAACGGCGCTCGAACTTACGAGACCATTCCGAGAAACATTAGGGAAGTAGAGACGTTCTGCGAATTTAAAATCAAACTTAATCGCCATCTTAAACAGTAACGCTGGTGCTTTTATTATTTAATTATTTTTCTAGTTTTGAACGTATTAATATCTTTCTTTTGTGCTGTGTCAGGGCTCCATTTAAACTAGCTCTGCTAAATTGGATGCCCCTGGATAAATATTGAATTAAATAAATGACAATAAATAAAGTGGTAAGGAACATGGGATAAGAGGTACAAAATGGTGCGATGAAAGAAAAGTACAGTAAAGGACTTATTTGGAACAAACTCATCTGATAGCAGACACCCAAAAGTGATTACTTCGTTTTGGTCTTTTTTGTCGCAAACTATTTGTATTGTAGAGCAGGGCACCACACATGCAATGGCCATAACTTGAATAACATTATGCCCATATGGTTGACCGGCTAATCGAAGACTTTGTTCTTCTAAGGAAATTGTAAGTGGGAATGGAGAAATTTATGGAAAATATAGGATCAGACTTACTTGAACAAAAATTACTGAACACAAAGAGTCTTTTGAAGAATTTCTTTTAAATACGGAATATCTGTCAAAGAATGCCATGCGCAAAAATTGCCGCATATCCTATTGTGAATTGACTAACGCAATATATTCTATTGTTTTTCTATGAGAAGTGGCATGAATATACAATGACATGAAAGTCCGACCGCAACCGACAAATTTGATTGCATGTATACAGAGTCCTTACCATCATTTAATTGTTTCTTTCAAGCAAAATGGCGAAACAATTGACACCGTCTACTTAAGAGAGGAAATTGTCTCCAACCGGCATTGTTACACAAAGAAGTAAATTTTCTAGACAAACGATGGCAGATTAACCTGATTAGTTAGAGGAGAGTGTATGCAAAGAAGCTGGTTTGCGTGCTTACAAGTGATTTCAATAACACCGATTTGCTTCTGTGGTTCTCGTTCTCCTTTTGTAGCTTACTGCCTCAAATGCGTAAGCTACTATGCTGTTCTTCTCAGTGAGTAAGTGAGTGAGTGAGTGAGTGTAACAATAGAATCCATTCGGAGCCCACAATGAACTCTACCGATTTGGATCTGATATTCTCCCGATCCTTGAGACGTCTCCGGAGAGCAAGGTTTTCTTCAAAGTATTTTACAGCCTGGTTGAATACGTTATTCCAAGTAATAACTGGCGCAGCAAGTTACATGCAGTCATAGACTGCCTATTTTTTAAATAAGTATCCCATGCCGATTGCTACGCATGGTGATGAAAAATTTTTGCATACCCCCAGGTTTGCGTTGGTGAATATAGTTTTTGGAATTTCAGCACAATGCAGAATTTTTCCTGTTTACAAGTAATTTCACTGATACCAATTTAATTCTAAAGTTATCTATTTCAAAAGGAGTACTGAACTGTATAGGCCAAGACTAAATGTAATCTTTTTCGCTGCGTGAACCCAATAACGTGTCGTGGAACATTCTTCGAATCTTCTTTGCGTTAAAGAAGCTTTGGTTCTTTAAATAGACGCTTACAAGTCATTTCATTGACACCAATTTAATGCCAAGGTTATCTCTTTCAAAAGCAGCACTGAACTGTACAGAACATGACTTAACATGTGTAATCTTCGCTGCGTGATCGCAATAACGTGTCGTGGAAGATTCTTCCAAATTTATTTGCATTAAAGAAGCTTTGGTTCTTTAAACAGACTCGCACAAATCACAAACAATTAATGTCAAGCGCTCTGAGCAATGCTTTTGATTGTCTCTCGGCATCGTCTCTTGGTAGGAAAAAATAATTCTTCTTAAGGTTTCTTCGAGGGAAACACACACTACTGTATGATTAGTGGCCAAAATAGAATAATCGTACTGCAAGCTATGTTTTCACCATGTTGGATAACTATATAAAGTTATTAGTGTTTTCTTCTTAAATGATAATTTGCAGTCCGATGATGAAGATGATTAGGATAATAACTGAGATGCCATGTAAGCCCATATGCTAAAGAAAGGTAACTGTTACAAATGAATCTTTGCGTTTACAATTGTTATCAGTGTGTCATAAGATGTGTCATCAAGTAAAAATCAAATAATCAGATCTAAAATTTATAAAAGGGCCGAAAAAAGCGTTACCCGGGATTGCAGCAAATACCTCGAACGAACAAGACTGAACTATTGTGAAAACCAAAGACGATGCCTGTCGAGAGACAATTGAAAGAATCGCCTAAAGCGTTTGACATTGATTTTTCGTGATTTGTGCCCGTCTGTTTAAAGAACCAAAGCCTCTGTAATGTAAATAAGCTTCTCACGCCACGTTCATGGGATCTTGCAGTGAAAAAGGTTTCATTCAGTTGTGGCTTGTACAGTTCAGTGCTCCTTTTGACAGTGAAATATTAGTTTACATTACTGCACGCTACATCATTACGTATGATTCTCGGACATTCTTTGACATTCCAAGACTTAAATGGGCCTTTCCCGTCCTTGATTATGCATTAATTTTTGCCTTAAATAGGCCGTCAGTTTTCGTTCACTCCAGTCTTACTCTGAGACGGGCGGAGTGAGTTTTGCCTTCAGATTTTGCGTTATTTGGTAAGTTGAGAAGTAAATTCACAAGTTCTTTTTTTTTTTTTTTCATCTAAGGCAGTGGAGTGTAATGGTTTATTTGCTGTTAAATACTGTTAAAGAAATTGTTTTACCCCGCCTTAGCATTTCATGCCCTAAATTTAATTAGTAAGCTCAGCTAAATCGTCGCTTGTCTTCAAGAATATACTGTAAGCTTTTAAAATCTAAAATTGCCTCGCCGTCACTGTTGATGACGATTACTTGAAGAAGTTACATTTGCAGTCTTGTATCAGCTGGCCTGAGTGACTTGTCGCTTTGATGGAACTTTAGGTGTATGCAATTTTGCATTTCGTTTGATTTTGATTCTGCACGCACAACACAAGAAAACGACAAGTGCAATCATGACGCTAATAAGTGGCCGTTTAGATCATTGAAAGGGAATATACCAACTCAGACAAGTGATATAGATCGTACCATAGATATCTTTGTCCGTCTAAATGGCATATACAGCTACTTCTGTAAATGTGTGTTATAAGTTCATATGATAGATTCATTTGTAAGGATATTTTCACTTCCTCTGTCGGCCTATGTTAGTGCATCATATAACCCTCGTTTCTTTTCAACTGCTTCGTAAGAATTTGGGCAACTTGCGAGAATTGTAGGGGAGATAATTCAGCGCCCCGCCCCCCTCTGGCAAAAAATTGCGCGTATACCTATGGGGCTGGGTCAATAAATATGTGGTGTTGTTGAGGTTTAAAGTGTCCGAGTTTCACTTCGATAGACCTTTGGCGGAACCAAGTTGAGAGTATTAACCACCAATCGGAATCTGACAATTTTGTTGGTATCAGCTTGGCTAACACACGTTACTTCGTTGCCGGCCTCTTTCGGAGAGTTTCTTAATTTTTACCCCAAGGGAGTAAAGTTTCGCACGCTCATTGCTGTAATGTAATTTCAATGGGGTTAGGGTCAGGTTTAAGTATTTTACGAAGCGGACAGCTTTCGGTTGTTCGCTTGAATTTGTGAATTTGTTACTGAAAAAAAAGTGTCACTTGTTTTTTTTTTTATTGATTTTCCTAAGTTGCCGTTAAATCGACATAAAAAATTCAAATAATAAGATAAAGAAATAAATATTGTTTCGAGCTTCTATAGGTCGACACCTTGATAATTGCTCATGTTTAGCTGAATAGCCATCTTAAGGTGCAAACGCTGTCAATCGCATGGACGTGTGCCATAGATATCTCGCTGGTTTATCTTAAAACAGTACGGATCCTGCAATTTTTTTGTGGAACATGCAGGTAAATGACAGTCGTCACTTCATTGCATTGGAATGAGCTCTGTTTAGTCCTAAATATCTCTGGATTATTCACTTAAAAGGGCGAAGAGAAAATTGTGGATAGAAAGTGAATATTCAGTTGATTTAAGCGGCGAATTTCAAGGACTGACATTAGAGGAACCACACTCCGTAGAAATCGTTTATGCCGTGAGCTCAAATTCTTTCTCAGTTTAATGTGCGCGTTGTAACCGCTCGATGAAATTCTGCTGTCCCAAAATATTGTGGCCCAGACCTGGAGTAACAGAACACTTTTAGGGAGCTTAAGCACGCACGTTTTCGAGACGCGGACGGCAACCGGAAGTGAGCTGTTTTCCCTTTTAACCTGTTTTCACACAACCACATTTACATTAAAAAGTATCTTTTCTCCATTAGAGATGATTAGTACAAAAATCTGGGAGACACCACTGTCCTGGCGTGTGAAATGTTCTCTTCCGGTTGCCGTCCGCGTCTCAAAAACGCGGTTGCTTAAGCTCCCTAATCTCAACCGTTTAAACCTGGAGGCATTGTCATGTTCGACAGATTGACCGAGCTAATGCTATTGCCTCCACTCTTTCCAAAGTGCTTTTGAAGATCATTAAGTGTCTAGTTAGTAACGACATGGTTGAGTAGAACGGTGTGGTCGTCAAGGTTAAAAAGTGTCAGTAAATTATCGTGTTTTTTCTAATAGTTTTTAGCTGTGGCAACTTTACATGACGTTTTTTTTTTTTTCGTAACTCCAATCCTTTTTTAAAATTTAAATTGTTTCTAAATGAAACCGCAAATCGGAAAAAATCGTGGTACTTTGTCCGTTTTGGTATTTGACAAAGAAATGCACCCGTATTCTGAGAAAGTTTGTTTTCTATAGTCTCACGCGTAAACAAACTCATATTGCGCTTTTCTTTATTATTAGCATCTAACCACTTTTTTACATTTCATAAGGTTCAATAATGGAGCATGAGATTTTTTGGGAGTTTAGTTTTGGTTCAGGAGAATTTTTGCCTAATCGATCCTCCTCATCACCTGGAACCTCTTTGGGTAATTCCGATGAAGGCTAAACTTGCAATTGTCTTGATATTATACTAGAAACTATCCTGTTTGGGCTATAACTTTTTCGGAGTAACGCTGAACCAGTGAGAAGTCTTGTTGTGTATTGTCTAGAGGTTGTCATTGCCGCATATATCCAGACTGAGACATTTGCCTCTCTCAATTCCGCCAAATTTACACTGCACTGTATGAGAAAAACCCACACTCGAATACAAAAGCACTTTAAGATCATTTTAATAGGGAATTTATTATTCCACAGGCCCAGTTGTTGACAAACTTCTTGCAATTTGCAATGCCTCTGAAGATTTCCCTAATTTTGGTAAGTGAAGCAATTCTGACTTTT
>BLFN01000868.1:3664317-3666817 GCA_014634225.1 Acropora yongei | reverse complement strand
TTATCGGCCTGCTCTTGAAGTTCCTGGTGTCACAACCATGCCCTTTCACAATCATTGCCCCGGATGTCTCTCCCAGGAAATACTGGTGGCCCCTCCTCTGGCATCAGGCTACGGTTGCATTCAAATTGGGCCAAAGGAGGATAACTCAATTCTTCTATTACCCGCTAAATCAGGCCAATCTGCTTGGGAATTCAGACCACTTGAATGGGATCTTTAGGTATTTCGTTTTGCTGCACTTTAATAACTTAACATATCTGCGTTTTATTGTCAAGTACAAACTCGAGGGATCTTTTTTTTCGTTTTTTCTTTAACGCTTTAGGTACATAAGATATTTGTTATATCAAAATTCTGCTTACTTTTATTGTGATGCCGTATGTGGTTTTGACTGGCCTATTCTCATGTAGTATTTTTTGTACTCTGTATTTTCACCCCTTCATTTACTATTCCCTTTTTGCTCATTTAGCACCTCCTCCTGGTGCCAAGTGTTTGGGTTTCGGCAGTCAGTTGCCCAAACTGTTCCTAACCAAACAACACTTCTTTTGCGTTTTGCCAACATAGCGGTTACACACGAAGGAAGAACGCCACTGTTCCAGATTGACGACAAATTGACGACTGTCTTGAAGCCCTTCGCAAGGCCAAGAGCGATAAACCCTACCAGAAGCAGAAGTCCAGCCTACAGTACGAGCTCGAGCCTTTACTTCACTTGCTAACCTCTTCTAAATCTCTTATACTGGCCACCCCGCAGGATTTAACACCGTTTCTGGTTTGGAAGGATAAAGGGGGAAAACTAAAATTCATCTTCCCCAGTGTAAGCACTTTGGAGTTCCCGGTAAAGCTCGGGTGCCAGTGTCCAGCCAGACTCGCAGCTGGAACTGGTGATAATTTAATTGGAAAATTACACTCCATTTTTATACCAGCAGGGCGGGGTGATACTTGGAATGATATTTTCGGGTTGGGGAACCCGGCAGCTCATCACTCCTTGAGACAGTACCTCACCTTAGTATGCGAAGAACAAGGCGCGAGCTCGTAAAAAACAAGCTATTCCTATCTTCTTTGGGAAGTTGACAAAGCTCTGTTTATATCTCAGAGATTCAGTTTTTTCTAAAGGTATATCTTCTGTTCATCGCTATCTCTATGCAAGGGTAGCCTTTTTCTGTCTTGATTTCTATTCAGTGGATCGTGGCTCAGACCTGGGTAGGATCTTTACATAGGAAATTGTTTGTCTCCCAGATGGGGATGGGTTTTTATTCCGCCACTCAATGGGCAAGACTTTAAGAGGTGGTGGAAAAACCAATACCTTCATGATTAAGGAATGTCTGGTAGCCAATTTAAGGTTATATGTTAAGTTATGTGATCTTATGTGCGTAAACTTGAGAGAAGGCTATTTATTCAAGGTTTTAAACAGCAAAAGTGAAATTTCTAAAGATCCTTTCGTAGGTTCTGCAATAGCTAACAGGCTTACTCTGCACCTATATTCAGCTGGGATTTATGACAGAGAAACAATGCATAGTTTTAGAAGTGGTTGTTTGATCACTCTGTCTTTGCTGGGTGTACCTTCGGAGGATGTAGCCAGGCATGTTGGGTGGTCTTCCATCATAACAGCCGACTATTATTCACAAACGGGCAAGGTAATGAATTTGGATTCAGTTGCTACTTCACTGGCCATGAGCACAGCCCCAAATTTAATAGAGGGGCAACTGCTTGCTTCTGTGGTCACCCCGGTTTTCTCTGAGAAAAATGATATAAGGAACCTTTGTCTAGCTTTTCCTTAGGTTTTATTGTATTCATTCCTTAATGGTTTTCTGAGTTTTGGAGGTCTTTTCTGTGGTCCCTTGTTACTGATATGGTCGTGGGAACTCTTTTTGGTTTACCAACTATAAGCAGCAAGTCACGTCGGCAGCCGAAGGCCAAGTTTTGAAGAAATTGCAACTATTGAATGTTTTTATTTGAGGTATTACTCCAAACTAAAGAGCAATACAGTAGTTTATTAAAAACAAAAGAGTGAATTAGCAGTAGGATAGTTTTCTTATCAAGCAGATATTTTATATTGATTGATCATAATTAACTTATGGATACAGCTGGAAGAAATCTTGTTGATGTGGTCACTGTAATTCAAGCTATTGTCGATGTAGATTTCCGTGGTGACAGGCTCAATGATCTTCCCCAGGAGAGTTACGGATAGAGGCAATAGAGTCTTTGTGTGAGTTGAAGTACTCCAATCACTAGAAGTTTAGTCTTTTTCAGGTTGATTAATAATGAGTTTCTGCAGCACCATTTGGTAATTTCCCTCCGGTCGTCATTTAGAATTCTGCCGTATTTGGGTTTTGCATTTCAAAATATTGAATTGTAATGTTCTGTCATCACAGCTTCAGATTACTGTAATACTACTATTACAATTAAATCCTGAAAATCCAAGCCTGTTCCTTTTAATAGCCTGAAATTCTTTTTTGTTGCCGGTCCAATGATGAGTGCAAACATCGCTTTTGGTTTTGTTACACAT
>BLFN01000868.1:3641817-3644317 GCA_014634225.1 Acropora yongei | reverse complement strand
CTGGAGGAATGTGACAAGAGATGAAATGCAAAGGTTCATTGCCTTGTTGATTTATTTTGGTTTCGTCCATGTGCGTGGCGATGTGGCGAAGAACTGGAGCACCAAGACCCTTTTCCATGGTCTCTGGGCACGTGCCATCCTGTCAAGAACAAGGTTTTTTGCTATTCTAGGCATGTTACATGTTGTTGATCCAGCAACAGAGACCCCTGGAGATAAGATACGTAAAGTTGAATCTTTTGTCTCATATTTTAAAAGTAAATGTAGTGAATTGTACCAACCTAGGCAACATGTAGCTATAGACGAACGTATGGTCAGGTCAAGGCACAGGTCAGGGATGCGCCAATTTATGAAAGATAAGCCCACCAAATGGGGAATAAAGCTGTGGGTCCTTGCTGACAGCTCCAATGGTTACACCATTGATTTTAATATCTACATTGGAAAAAAAGCGGGACGGGACATCAGTGAGCATGGCCTCGGGTATGACGTAGTAATGCGTCTCATGGAGCCCTACTTCAATCAGGGTTATCATTTGTATGTAGACAATTTTTACTCTTCTCTTACCCTCATGAAACATCTATTTGAAAAGGGTGTCCCTGCCACAGGTACTATTTTAGAGACTAGACGCAGTTTCCCAGCTAATCTTAAGAATAGTAAAGTGTGGGCTAAAGGTAAGGAAAGGGGAACTATGCGTTGGGAAAGACAACCTCCGTGTTTAGTTTTGCAGTGGGTGGACAACAAAGTAGTCTCCATGATTACAACTGTGGGCAATGCGAATGACCACGTTCAGGTGTCTAGGAAAGAAAAGACTGCAGGTGTATATAGTTCAAAAGTGGTTCAACAGCCAAAAACTTTTGAAACATACAACAAGTACATGAATGCAGTTGACAGATCAGACCAGATCCTTGCAACATTTAATATCCAGCGCAAATGTTTGAAATGGTGGAAGGTTATGTTTTACCACCTGATTGATATTGCTATTGTTAATAGTTACATTTTGTTTTTAGACCACAAGTCCCAGTTTCCTGACAATGAAGACCTGCAAAGACCATCTGGCTTTACACAGATGGAATTCAGAGAGGAAATTGTAAGACAAATCTGTGAATTCCCTGAGTATGGTGATCCTCCAGTGTCCTCTGCTGCCAGACCAGCAAGAGATCTTTTTTTGTTTGACACTCAGCATATGCCAGTTTACTGTGATATAAAAAGAAACTGTGTTGTATGCTACAAGCAGGGTAGGGGGCAGAGAAAGGTTTATTCTTATTGTAGTGCACCACAATGTGAGGGTAAGCACATGCACATTACAAAGGAACTCAATTGTTTCAAGGTGTTCCACAGCAGAGAATATCACGGAATGTAAGAATATTTCTTTATGATGCATGTTTTGCTATGTTGTTGTATTAGTAGGGCCTTTTCAAAGCTGTTGTTCAACGTAGGTGAGCCCAGTAACGTTAAAAAAAACCAGTTTGGTGTGGTGGAGGTGTTATTTCATAATTTTAAATCATTTTTATGCAAGGCCCCCTATTTAGATGCACCCAAAGATTTTTTGGATTTTTTTTTTCTCCTTTGGCATCAAGGTACTTGTGACTTAGAATATCCTAAAACCTTGTCACTGTGGGTTTTTAGGGGTCTAGCAGGGTTTTTCTCATCATTTTACAACATTTTTATGCAAGCCCCCCTATGTCACCACACCCAACTCGTTTTTGGAGAAAAAAAAATCTTGGGCCTTTTTTTTGTGCAAGTAGATGTTGATTTAAAATTGCAGTAAATCTTGATTTTCTTTCTTCACAGCCAGCTTTGGTGACCATGTGGGCGAGAGAATAAGGAAAAAAGTTGTCTTCAACTTTTTTCTCCTAGCCCACTTTACTTTGCACAAAGAGACTCAAAGCTTGAATTTTGTTGCATAAATTATGCTAATTTTGTGACTTGAGAATTTTTTTGGAGAACTGTGAAGAGTTTCTAGAAATAAAAATTTATATTTTTCCATAGCTTATTTACTCCTCTTTCAAATGAGCTATAGCCTTGCACACCACTGTAAAATTCGTGTGAAAATATTGAATAAAATAGAGAAGTGGTCAATTTTGCCTGTTTTTTGAGTTGTAGACAAAGAGACTACTAGACTCAATTATCATAAAAACTCTTTTTCCATCGTTGGGGCTAAAATCTGGAACAGCATTCCCCAAAGCTACCGAAGATTACCAAAGCACATATTCAAAAAGAAAATTAAAACATTACTATTTGAAACTTTAGAATCTCTGGACAGTTATGCTGACACTAGCACTATTATTTCTGAAATAAAAAAGGCATCTTAATTATAATTCAATCATAACTCATACTGATCTTTTTCTCCACTTTTCAAACCTTTTTTTCCCTCTCTTGACAAATAATTTTTGTATTCAAACTTGACTTTTTTAACGCCTTCAACTAGTAATTCGTGTTTGTGTCTCCTTAACAACCGCCTGCCTAGATTAGCTCGCTATTTGCAGGCGGTGTTCATTGTAAC
>BLFN01000868.1:3574424-3576924 GCA_014634225.1 Acropora yongei | reverse complement strand
GGCATTTATACATCATGACACAGACATTAAACTTAACTTTAAGGCTACTATCCAGCTATCCTAATGATTTAAGCCCCTCAGAAATGGGATTGCATTTCTTCAAGCCAAGCACAATTCTTGCTGCAAAGTTTTGAAGAAATTGCAACTTTTTAATGTTTTTATTTGAGGTATTACTCCATACTAAAGAGCAATACCGTAGTTTATAAAAGACAAAAGAGTGAATTAGCACTAGGATAGTTTTCTTATCAAGCAGATATTTTATATGATGATCATAATTAACTTATAGATACAGCTGGATTAAATCTTGTTGATTTGGTCATTGTAATTCAAGCTATTGTCGATGCAGACTCCAAGGTCCTTTGCCGTGGTGACCGGCTCAGTGATCTTGCCCATGAGAGTTACGGATAGGGGCGATACAGTCTTTGTGAGTTGAAGTACTCAAATCACTAAAAGTTTAGTCTTGTTTGGGTTGATTGATTGGGTTTCTGCAGCACCATTTGGTAATTTCCCTCAGGCCGTCATTTAGCATAGAAACTGCATCAGTAGTCTGGTTTGGTGGCAGGGAGAGAAGCAGTTTCGTATCATCATCGTATCCCATCAACTGACAGTGATAAGGAATAGATAGCAACTTGTTGACGTATCAGGTGAATAACAGTGGAACCAGGATGGAGCCCTGAGGGGACGCCAAAGCATAGCTCCAATTTCTCAGAAATGGCGTTTCCGATGAATTGTATCGTACGAAGGACAGCATGCTGCTCTTCTGCCACCTGAACATTGGGTATCCATGCTCATCACCTGCAATGCACATCAAGCAGGCCATCTAGGAATTCCACTGCCAAAGTCAGACGAAAGTACCGGGTAGTCAAAGGGAACAAAATTTATAAAAATGTCAAGTGCCAGTGTACGTTTGCAGGGAGATAGAAGCAAAAGTGGAGACACCTCATGGCCAAACTTCCAAGTTATCGTCTCAAGCCATTCACACTGCCCTTTATGTACATATCGTGTGATTACTTTGGCCCCATCAAAGAAGACGGCCTTGTACAAAATGTGCAAGTAAAGATGGCCAAAAGATTAGAGTGGGATTATTGGGGGGAATGTTCCGGCGACTGACACACATTTGATGATTGACAAGAAATTTTTGAAATAGTAACACGGATTACGCAAGACCACGTGTTAGGTTAAAGTTTCTGTTTTGAGTAAGGACAATGTGACAAGCTTTACTGAATGTACTAAGGATTGCTATGCTTTCTTTCTAAATACGACCACCAATGTTAATGAGGACATGCTTGGAAAAATGTGAGTTGACCATTCTGCCATATTTGGGTTTTGTGTTTCAAAATACTGAATTGTAATTTTCTCTTATCACAGCTTCAGATTCCTGTCATACTACTGCTACCATTGCCATTAAATCCTGAAAATCCAAGCCTTTTCTTTTTAATTGCCTGAAATTCTTTTTGTTGCCGATCGAATGATGAGTGCAAACATCGCTATTCCTTTTGTTACACTTACAAAAACATTTGTAACGATAGCAAAAATTTGAGCTCCCATTTCATATTCTAACGTTTGTACAGTTCCATGAGTCCTAAGTGTCCTGTAACAGCTCCTAAATGCATGCTGGACTGATATTATAATAACGTCTGAATAATATTTAGAAATTATATCAATATTTCTGCTTTTCCTTTATACCAACCTTGCCTAATTCTTTGTGATTTTGGAGATGTTTGTCACAAAATTGGCTGCCACGTTTTAACGTTCTTATGCAGCCCGTTCTGATCTGCCAAGAAAGGGAATCATATTCAATATACCCAGTTTCCTTTGCCATGCAGGACTCCCTGAGTAATAATGTGGACCCATAGGGCGGACGTTTCTGATTGGTCCATTCAAACTAGTACGAGTGCTTTGATTGGTGGAATCAAAAGTTGGGGGTGGTAAAACGTGTGATACAGACAATAACACTTTCTTACATAGTGTTAGAACATTTTATCAAGTTACTTTTTAATGAATTTTTCTCACACTTTTTAAAAAGTTCTTTGTTGCTGCATGCACATAAAAGAAACTTTCTGTTTGCATTGCTTGCATGCCATAGGCATGACTGTGGTTGGGCAACGAAAAACAGTTTTGACAAAATGGTTGGAAGTGATCACAAGGATGTGTGGTATTCAATATGGTTCCAACACGAGCAGGAAACGCATACTTATAGCAGGAAAAACATGTGCTCTTCTCAAGGCTGGAACGCCAAAGGAGAAAGACAGGAACCTAAAGGAGAAAGACCGGTAAGTAAAGATGATGGTGAGCCATTTCATCACAACTGCAAGACCTTGACAAGAACAAATCTGCACGGTGTCCAACAGTAACATGCTGACGAAAACAAGTTCATCATCAGCAACAATTTCTTGAGAAAGCAAGAAATAGGGGAAAGAACAGTATCACATGACTGGCGAGAGGAAAAGAAAGACCAAGTATCCGTTCGAGGAGGTAGTGAACATCCAGCATCATGAGT
>BLFN01000868.1:3566924-3569424 GCA_014634225.1 Acropora yongei | reverse complement strand
TGCCTTTTGAACGTCGTGTTTTTACATAAATGGAGCAACAATCGCATGAGAAAGTAGACCAGTTTGTTTGAAGGCTAAGGCAGAAGGCGCTCACCTGTGAATTTGCAAATGTGGATGAGACAATTCGGGACCAACTGATCGAGAAATGTTAAGATGGCAGGCTCAGACGAAAGTTTCAGGAGAAATGAAATGCTACATTAAGAGACTTACAAGACATCGCAAGAGCTCATAAGGCTGTAGACACGTAGATGGAGCCAATGAGCAAGTCACTGGTTGGTAGCAGAGATCAAATTAATTCAGTTAAACAGAAAAAGTTTCAAATGAAGGGAAGAGGGTGTGACCCTAAGAAAGGAGGGCAAAACATAAAATCGCAAGGGCCTAAGGCCGAACTGCGATCTGTTGTAGAAACAAGACACTATCGTCAAGTAGCCAGAAGGGGATCGTTCCTGAAAATAAGAAGAAAGCCTATCAAGCAACAAAAGAGGTCTCTAGAGAAGGAGATGGTTATACATTTACTGTTGGAGGAGGGCTAAGAGGTGAAGAAATTACACTAAATGTGGGAGGAATAGTGCTAGACAGTGTGGTTATTGACTCTGGGTCCTCCACCTTACAAAAGAGGAATAACTTCTTTTTGGTGACTACTATTCTGTGTAGAAGTTTGAAGTAAAATTTCCAAAAGAAGAATCAGAGTTGCTTGTGAACCAAGAAGTCATGGATCAGTGGTCAGCAAGAATAGAAGTAAAATCAAATTCAGACTTACTAAAGGAAGTCCATCAATGCGATGAAGAATGAATACTGATAATCATCGGGAAAGACAATCAATCATGACGTCTAAACCCCAAACACTTCTCAAGTTGGAAAAGATTCACAAGAGTTAAGGGCTAATGAGTTAAGAGTGGGTTAATCGTTTTGTAGACAATTGTAGAGTTGCAAAGAAGAAATGCAGAGAGCTTAAGTCAAGTGAAATTGAGGATTTGGAAGTGAGAGCACTTAGAATTGCCCAGCAAGAAGCCTTTTCAGAAGGGTATCTGGCCCTTCAACGCCGAAAGGAGCTGGTGAATACCAGGAAAGTGCTTCCTTTACAACTGTGGTTGGACAAAGAAGGTCAGATGAGGAGTCATGGTCGACTGAAATATGGAGAATTTCTGGATACTCGTTTCCGCAAGAATTCTACCTCGCAAGCAAAGTTTTTTTGCATCACTATTCAAGGAAGGGGATTTCAAAGACAAAAGCGGTAGTTGTGCCTATTCACTTGTTTAGCAACAAGAGCAGTTCACCTTGAGATGGCCTTTAGCCTAGACACCGATTCATTCTTCAACACCTTCTGTAGGATGGTCAAGCAAAGACGACTACCCAAAGAGATGTTATCCGATAATGGTACAAACTTCGTGGCGGCCCTGGATTGAGAGAAAATCGCCCAGTCACCAGGAAAAGGGAGTCACAAGGCACTTCAAACCCTCCACATGCACCCCACTTTTGAGGTGTACACGAGACGATAATTAAAGTGGCAAAACACGATGTAAATGCAGTATTAGGCAATACGGATGTGACAGACGAAGAAATGGTGAAAACTTTTACAGGGGCAGAAGGGCCGTTGAATTCAAGACCCCTCACTTACCAGTCAGCAATTACATTAATCCCAAACCACTTCCTTATTGGTCAAATTGGTGGCCAATTTGCTCCATAATCCATGGGCGACACCAGCGATAGTCTCAAAAAAAAAAAAAGACTTCAGGAACTAGTAAGACACTTTTGGCATCACTGAATCAGAGAGTGGATTCCGTGTCTCAAACAGTAGAAGAAAGTGGTTGAAAAACGAAAAAGATCTTCAGAGGGGAGATGTTGTGTTAGTCGTGGCCTGACTCACCACGTGGTCATTGGCCTCTTGGAAGAATCATCGAAGTATATCACGGGAAAGATGGTGATGTAACAATTGTCAAGGTCCAAGTTGGGAAAAAAAAAACAGCTAACCAGACCTATTCCAAAACTGCGTCTCCATTTGAAATGAAGAAGAGAAGACGCTAAGCATAAAAAGAAGAGAATGTTTTTTTTCATCACAACGAACTTTAAGAAACGTCATCGAAATTAACTCGAGATTTTGAGACATTTTCCCGCTTTGCGTGTAGATAAGGTTGATATGCTATGTCACATCAAGGGGGAAGAAATGGACAAAACGACTATGTAATGAAGTAGTGTTAAGCCAGCATGCCTTGTGTGCCTCAAAGGTCAATGATTGGACAAACGCATTTTCAGTTTTCAAAATTTGTATAGGAATTTTGTTCAGGACAGTCGTTCTAATGTAAGGAATATTAGGAAAAATAGTTTTAGTTGGTGTTACAAGTGTTGAAAGTCTCAAACACCTATAATTGCATTAGGGCCTGCCGGTACATCAAACTGAGTATGACAGGGATCAATCCAGTGGAAATTGCGCTGGCCATGCAACCCTTCATCAACAAGAATAGGAGTTTTTTCAGACTCCAAGTGAGGCTCAAAACTGATG
>BLFN01000868.1:3546924-3551924 GCA_014634225.1 Acropora yongei | reverse complement strand
TCGTAAACCAAATGGCATCCTATAAGGAAGCGATACCGACCGAATGGTGTATTAAAGGTTGTTAAGTACGAGGAATCTTCATCTAATTTGACATTCCAGTAAGCATTCCGAGTGTCAAGCTTGCTGAACAGCTTTGCTCCAGCTAATTTGGGTGTGATTTATTCTAAAATACGTATAGGATGATGTTCTCGCTTGATCGCCTTATTCAAACCCTTAGGATCGAGGCATAACCGAAGTCATCCATTTTCTTGTTCTCTAATAACCAGGGAGTTAACCCAGTCTGTGGGTTGCGTCACCATCGCAATGATACCTTGGCTTTCCATCTCAAGTAGTTCAGCTTGTAGTTTGTCTTTCAACCGTATAGGCACTCTACGGGGCGCATGGACCACTGGAGGCACTGAGGGGTCCAGGGTAATGTGATGTGTAATCATTGAAACATCCAACAGTGCCATTGAAACACTCAGGGTACATCTCCATCAGGTCTTGTTTACTTCTGATTGATGGCCGCTCTTCCAGTGATGCTTGACTTACAATGTAATTCGAATTTATTCTACTAGTGCCTGAATTTTGAGCTGAAATCATTGAAACATCCAACAGCGCCATTGAAACACTCAGGGTACATCTCCATCAGGTCTTGTTTACTTCTAATTGATGGCTGCTCTTCCAGTGATGCATGACTTACAATGTAATTCGAATTTATTATATTAGTGCCTGAATTTTGAGCTGGAGCATTGAAGCTGTTGAGTGTACACTGTAGGGAAGCTACTTTCAGTGCAATGCATGCTTTTAGACCGAGAATGGCTGGCCCTGAAGTGTCTGTAACGTAGCAAATACAATTGATCTTCCTCTCCTTGTACTTGCAAGGGGTGTTTATGGTATGTTTATTGCTTAACAATGAAGCTTAATAATGAAGCCACCATATGCTGAAAGTACGGCTCCATTTTTTACCAATGCTTCTGATTTGAGATTTCCTTTGTCGTCAAACTTCCTGGAGAAATTATGCCATGTAGCCTTATAGGCAAGATATTACTCTGCACACCTGTACCTACCTTGCACTGAAAATTAATTTTCCGCTTCTTTTCGGGCTGAATTATCTCAAGTGTTACATTGGCTTCTTCGGGCGGGTTGTGTCTCGAGATCCACATGTCTTTCATAGCATCAACCCTGTATGGTACTAATTGTCAGAATTTCATGCTCGTCGTCACCCGTCCTCGATTGCGTGGATACTTCTTTTAAAAATTGGCCTTGCTCCTTGGGTACTTGTTTCCGTTTGCAAGAATGGCAGACAGACTGCCGTGATTAGCCCTGCCACATTTTCGACACGATGTACCATAGGCTGGGCATTTTCCCCTCAAATGTTGTTTTCCACAGTTGTGACAGAATTCCCTTTCTTGTTCCTTAAGAATAGCATTAATACTCATGTCTTCTTGATGGCTTTTACTGCCTCCTGCTAGCGTCTTTATATGTTTACTTGTCGTCTCGTGGCTCCTTGCAATTTCAATAGCGACAGCCAGGGTCAGTGATTTGTCTCGGCACATGAGAGACTTTTGAATTTGATCCAAGACTCTGACTTTGACTAAAGCATCGTCTCAAAATTGACATTTTAATACTAGATTTTTTAATCTTGAAATAAAATCATCCACTGGCTCACATTGTTCTTGTCGCATTCCTTGTAGAGTGTATCTGTGAATTCGATGACTCGTCTTCGGCTTCAATTGATTCTCGAACCATTTGAAAATATTGGCAGGATTTTTTTTATCTTCCTCCTTTGTGAATGTCCAGCTGTTGAAAATATCCAGGCCCTTTTCTCCCGACCAGAGTAGAATGTAGCTCACTTTTTCTTCATCATTAGTGTCTTTGAGGGCGCTTGAAAACATAAGCTGACACTTTTGTTTGAAACTTGCGAATGCAGTTATCGGATCAGGAGCATCCCAATCCACTTGCGGCGATGCGAAAGACGTTGCCATGATTCATTTCTGTTAGCCTCTCTCGACTTGACTTTAGACATTATCCTTCTAAATCTTCCAAAATTGTCCCTCTAAACTGCTGCCACCATGTAATAAGTTGTAGAAGACTTTATTCCTCCAACTATCACACCCTGCGTGTGTGTT
Source organism: Acropora yongei (assembly GCA_014634225.1). NCBI lineage: Eukaryota > Metazoa > Cnidaria > Anthozoa > Scleractinia > Acroporidae > Acropora > Acropora yongei. Next base: position 3,549,813 of record BLFN01000868.1, on the reverse strand, counting down.
CTTGCCAACTTAAATATTCAGGCACAAAATATAATAACAATATGTGCTAATTATCACGTGCTAATATGTTAAAGCGCCCGTCATGGTATTTCCCTTGAAATAAAGTGGATTCCTAGGAGTTTTAATTATCAGGGAGATCTTTTGAGTAATACCATCGATTTTGATGATTAAAGCAATGATGTCACATTACTATAACACCGAAAAACTCCGTTCTAAACAAACTCGCATTCCCTTTGGAAATGGCCACGCTTTCTGTCACGTCGCTGCTATCCTACTTTTCAGACGAAAAGGAATCCATAAAAAAAGGAGAAAATCATTAAAAATCTGATCATGTGGAGTCATTTAGCTATCATGAGGGAATTTTGCGCGGAGAAGTTCACACAAGTATGAAAAAGAAGGTTTGGTGAATTACTCTTGCAAAAGTTGTTGGCTTCCGTTTTCGTAAAAGGTTGTGTAATCTCTCCACAACTTTTTTCTCCTAAAAATTTGTTCGCCATACGAATAATGCTTTATTTTAGACAATTGCAGATTTACTTGGATGAACAACAAGACATAAAAACAATAAAATGCGAATGTCCAAGAGGAGCGTTCAAATGTAGTCACGCGGCCACCTTTTTCATTCATGGGATCTACCATCTAAGCCGTACAGACGTGGAATGCCACTGGAAAAAGAGAAAATCTAACCCATCGCTCTCAAATCAAGCGGTTTCTGAACTGTTTCCTCTGCTTTGTCGAGGACACCGACTCGCGTTGATCGCTCCGCATTCTATGAAGATCTGGAGAAATCTGGAAAGTTTACTGGACTTGGCTGGTTACTCAGGCCTGAGCCACCTGTTGTCAGCAGCTCCCTATCCCTTCCATCGAAGAAATTATTTATTCTCACGAATTTCTTCGAGCAAGAGAAGTTCAAGAGCACTTGGATTGTTTGGTTCGCAGTTCCAAGCTAGATGAGGAAAAAATCATAAGGATTAGTGAGATGACAGTTGCTAAAGAAACAACCCTGCTTGGCATATCACAAGAAGGGCCGACTTACCGCCAGTAACTTTGGCTTCATCCTTCATGTGAAAAGAATCACCCCTTCACTACTGAAACATCTGCTCGGAGAATATGATTTGTCGAGAGTTAAAGCAATCCAGTGGGGAGTGGACAATGAAGGGAAAGCCATTAGAGCATTCACCCTCAGAACAGGGAAAACGGTAAAAGAAACTGGTATCTGGTTTGATTCTTCAGGAATCCTTGGGTTCATAATGCAATTTAAAGCAAAATATAAGCAAAAATATCGTATTTAAAGCACTCACAAACTAAAATATCATGAAAAAACACTGCAGGCGATTGTTTAGACATTTGCCACTTCTACATTCACTTGAGTATTTCGCGTCGGTTAAAAGCGCACATTCGCTCAAAACTGCCGTATTTTATACTGCTTTCAAGCGACAAGATCACAATGAATACCGTTACTAACCTTATCAGACGGATCCATCGTTTGTATTCTTCTCTTTCCTTTTCTGCGCTCGGAAATTCGAAGCACTTGCAAGTATGGCTCTCCGAGGAATGGTTCAACAACGGGGCAAAGCAGTATACCATTTCCGCCCGATTAAATCTATTTCTGATTACAAAAGCTATAATTTTGAAACTGTAATTGACCTTTCCACCCTCTATTCTTCTTTGAGGCGTCTTTGGTTGTAAAACAAAGGGTTAAGAAGGGTTTTAACCTCTGGACAAAGCAATAACAAAGACTATGTGACCCACTCGTAAGAGAATACGAGTTGTTTAGAACCCAATATTTTAGCGCCATGGCAACGTGACGTCACACTTGAGGACTCTATACGTGACGACATGTTCCACGTGCTTGATTGTAAAAGGGGACCCCACACAGTAGATAGGTTTGCTTGCAGCTATAACACTGTGGTCTCGCATTTCAGTTCCTGGCACAGCTGTAGACACTTTCACCCAAAAACTAGAACAGAGAAAAGGATTCTTCTGCCGGTCTTGCAAATCAGTAGAGTTATTGCTCTTCAGGATTTTTAGTTTCGAAGTCTTTGGGACTTTAGTTTGTTTTCTCTGCTTATCAAGCCATATACTTTTCCTTCTAGGTTGTAGTATAACATACCCTTATATTTACAGGTACTCAGCCTAAAACCGCCAAACTAAACCTAATGGTTTTTTGCTCTTGTTGTGTACTACGTGGTGGAGCTGAAATATGGAATTTCTGGCATTTGAGTGTATACGAATTAGCTGGAAATAAATATTCTGTGGTACTGAAGCAGTGGCGAATGGAACTAGTCCAGTCCAAGTGCATTATGGGATGTCCAGAAAGACTATATAAGAGTTTTGTAGCACATGGGACAGTCATTCTGGGCTGACACCTCGTTTGACTTTAAAAAAAATGTTTTTGAAATTTATTCCTGAGTATATTGTTGTTTTAGCCAACGCACGTAGATGCGTTCCAATTTTGTAGCATTGTAAGATGGGCTATTTAGAGCTTGAGCCATGGCTCCTACCCAAATTTCCTGCGGACTCCCCCCCCCCTACTAGCGTTTTTTCAGGCACGTTTTTTTCTGGCCTCTGCCTGACTGTAGTATCTGTGTAAACTGTCCCTCAGCTTTGTCTTTTGTTTTATACCAAATACTTAGATCTTGTATTATGGGTTGTAGTTTAATGCATTGCTATGATTACTGGTGCTCAGCCTAAACTGCCAAAATAAGCCTAATGGTTTTGCTGCTCTTGGAGGGATGATGGGCACATTCTGAGAAAACCGTTGGAGTTTGAAGTGAGGGGCAAAAGGAAGCGAGGACGACCAAAGAAGGTGTGGAAGATGCCAGTGGAGAAGGAGAGCAAGAGCATGGGCTTGGAGAAAAAGGATGCCATGAATCGAGTGAGATGGAGAGT
>BLFN01000868.1:3484951-3489951 GCA_014634225.1 Acropora yongei | reverse complement strand
AAGGCCTGGTCCTTTTAGGCTCCACTTTTACCAACTTTTATTTTTATATGTTAAATTTTGCCCATTTTTCTCAATCCCATTTTCGTCTTCCTCCGAGAGGCATTCTCTAGGGAAACTTATGTATCTCTCGGATTACCATGGCTTGGTTTTCCTTTTCCGGGGACGATCATAAATTCCACCAAATGAGTATCCAAATAAGTTTACTCACCCGACATGTTGAAGGAACCTGGATTTTGTTCCTTCTTCACTGGAGTTGCAGTCATACGTGGTTAGGAACATTGTCCTGCTTCTGTCTGATGTTCTTCAGTTCTGTTAACACCTCCAAGAACTTTGCAATGTTCTTCGTCCTTTGCTGTCATTTCCTCACGTTGCTCCTGGTTTTCTGCCATCATTTCTTGATTTTTGTGAAGCGTTTGCTCCAGGAGAACGACGTCATTGTCCGATATCATATCCACCAAAGTTGTGCTCTTCATGTTTGAATAAACTGCACACGCTTACAGTGCGGCTACTCTAACCAGGGTCACTTACACAAAGCTGACCAATCACAGTGCAGTACACAAACATTGAATTCAAACCAAAGGCGATTTAGCCATTGACGAACGTGGGCTGGCAATGGTTCGAAATACAAAACTGCCATTACCAAAAACAAATTTATTATACTACTGTAACTGAACTCCGTGAACAGCAACAAAATAACTGAGATGTTTCCGGTCACAAAGATGGCAGTAAATCGAAAAGGTGGCTTGTATGTCCATGGCACCAAGTTCATGAATCTATTTCATTATATCTTAATAAAATTTTATGCTGCTTGTAGCTTGAAAAGTAATTGTGACAAATTGACCCAAAGTAGAATATTAATGATTTTTTGAAACATTAAGACAGAACAATTGACACTTTTCAAGAAGAATCTGTAAATTTGTGATTCGAAACTTAGTTCCAACAATATAACGCCATGAAATTTCGCATAGAATTTTATAGCGGTTGTCGAGTGAAAAATAAGTTGCAGAATATGATTGACAGCAGAACAACTGTTTTAATGCATATGTAATGAGACAATATTATTCCTTTGCAGAAGTATGAAAAGTGATAATTTCCTGTTCACAAAAAGAACTGAGAATTTGGCGTGCATTTCCAAACGGCTAATCTGGCAAATGATGGGCACATTGCCAGAAAAGTTGACTGTTTTTAACGCAGTGGGATTGTCAATTGCTAATCTTAAGTTTCCTGGGACCCTGATCTACGAAAGGATAGAACTCAAACCGGCTTGGCCTACGTTCTGGCGATCTTTTCAAGCACTAAGTGCCGATACAGATAGGCTAAACACTGACTGGTTCAAACAACTTTAGTTTGACTTTATTGTTCGTGTCTTGCACAGTGATTGGTCAGTTTTGCTTAAGGGGCCCAGGTTAATGTAGGCACACTGCAAAATAATGTATTGACAATTTTAGCGGTTGAAATACTAATTATTTAGTACATCTTGGGAGGGGGAAAGTAGGGAATTGTCCACATCTTCAAGTTATCTCACCAGTTGTGTAACCCTGATTTTGGTCTCTTTCCTTTTCCTTAATAGCTAATTCTTAATAGTTCTTTTTCTTTTTTCTCCATTTTTTGGTACACACCCAAGACTTGAGGTGGCAGTGAAGAAGGTCAATTAGGGAATGCCAGGTGGGATCCTGTTAGGTGAATTTACCAATTATGCCAATTAAAAAGCTGGTCAATCCAAATAACTATCTTAGGGATAGACCGAGTTGTGAGCAAAAAAGGAAGACAGGTTTCACTGAGCAGAGCAATTACTTGTTTATTTCTCGTTGTAAGGAACACATGTCTAGATCTGCATATTGCAGACACCAGTAGGACAATCAAAAGTAGTAATTCTTCGGATTCATCCTATGAAGGATGCATCTCAATCTTCAAGTAATGATCTTCAGACTTTTTGAGCAGTGTCAATAACGGTAAGTAAGCATTTCTTTATTTATGTAAGTTACTACCTTCTCAAGACGTTGGCCATAGTGCAAAAATCGAAAAGAGAACAAAGACCTTCTTTGCATTTCTTATCACCGCTGAATGAGCGTAGATCATAACATAAGTGGACAGTTTCTGGAACAATGCCCACACAAATAATGTCTATCTCTGGTGGCAAAAGTGACCAGACAGACTGATATTAAGACAGTTGAATATGTTGCAGTTAAAAATTAAATTCAGGTAAAAATCTTTTAATCTAGCTTGAAATCAAGTTCCTTTGTCTCCAAGCCCTAAATTTGAATATTTTGCCTTAGGACATGAACGGATTTGATAATCATGGACAAATTCATGGCGACAATACGGCATTTTATGTTTCAACTTACTCTTTCTTACACATTAAGAGTTCTTTTGCAACCCCCTACCCCCCCATTCAACTCCTAGAGTTCTTAAAATTCAACTTGGTAGTTTGTCTGGAGAATTTGAAGACAGTGCCCACTATAACTGTAAGTGATGATAATTACTTTTTTAAGATGGAGCCGATGATGAAAGTCATCATACTCTGTAACGAGAAAGAGGATGATACATGGCACCTTCAACAATGACAAGGTAAATACTGTGTTAGTATACACCTCCTAGTGTTCTACCACAAATTCTTCAGTCTGCTCATGTTTGCCTGCGCACAGATTATTCTGCGATAAGTGGCAAGTAGAAAAAAGGTGGGCAGCAGGCACAGTCTTATGCTTAAAGGCCCAGTATTGACCACTAGGCATTCTGCGTGTTTTTGTTTTGGTTTTGACGAGGCGACTACTGTTTCTTCAACCGAGTGTGTGGAAGGGAATTTTGCGATAAGTGGCAAGTAGAAAAAAGGTGGGCAGCAGGCACAGTCTTATGCTTAAAGGCCCAGTATTGACCACTAGGCATTCTGCGTGTTTTTGTTTTGGTTTTGACGAGGCGACTACTGTTTCTTCAACCGAGTGTGTGGAAGGGAATTTTGTCGTCCATCACTGCTTCCGTCGTGTAAATTTTTTTGGGAAAATTTATGGTATGGAAAGCTCCATCCATTACCTGAACCGGAGAAGATGATTGCATTGTTATTTTGGTTGGCTTACTTCCTTCTTATTTGGCAGTCTTCCTGCAAACTTAGAGACAATGGCCTTGTATGGTTACTTCAGTTTTTGTCTAAGGTCCTTTGTGTTTCAGTTTCCAATGACATTTTGGCTGAACTTATTGTTATACTACCATTGTCTTTGTATCTTCTACACCAATTCATCAACTCGGAAAAACATAACTCTACAAAATATATTGTATAAAGCTATATGCTTACGATACATGTCTAAAGGTAGATCAGAACAATACAACTGTTGCTAAAATGTGTTCAAACACATTCATATCCAGAAGGAAGAGGAAAACCCGTAATGCACAGTTGGTTAAAAAAGTGAAACTGAAAGATGGTAAGGATCAGTTTTATCCAAGTAATTATTACTATTACAGCAAGGTAATTGAGAAACTTGAAAGGGTTCTTGAGCAAAAAGGAATCCCAGAAAGTTGCGAAGAATGGAGAGACCAGCCACAAACAGAGGGAACCCTCTCTGATGTCTACAGTGGCCAAATATGGAAGGATTTTCAGAATTATCATGGAAATCCTTTTTTGAGTCTTCCAAGGAATAAAGGACTGATGCTGAACTTCGACTTTTTCCAACCAATCAAACATTGCAAGGATTATTCTGTTGGAGTTCTCTATTTGGTTCCACTTATGATTCAAATGGGAAAATGTGATTCCTGTTGGCATTGTTCCCTCTTTAGATGGAGTCTCTCAATGAGTTTCTGTAACCAGCAGTCGATGAACTCCAGGCTCTTTGGATAGGTGTACGACTCAAGTCTAGCCTACGCAAGTCTAGTTCCATTTCATTACAATTTCATGCAGCATTGTTATGCATATCAGCTGATATCCCTGCAGCAGAGAAGTTATCCATCTTCAAAGGATATAGTGCACTTCGTGGCTGCTTTCATTGCCTCAAGGAGCTTCCAGGTGGATTTGGAGAGAAGAGAGACTATTCCCATTTTGACAAGGAAAACTGGCAGCCACCCACTGACAGGCAGCAAAGGTCAAATGCCAGAAGACTAGAATCATGTAAGGCTGCCACAGCTAGGAACAAATTGAACAAAGAATTTGGCATTAGTCACAGGAGTTGTTTGTTGGATCTTGAATATTTTGATATCATTCGTTTTTGCACTGTGGACCCGATGCATAACTTATTTTTGGGACCTGCTAAGTATATCTTCAAACTTTGGGATAAACTGGGTACGATGGCGAAGAAAGAAATAAAGCACCTTGAGAAACGTTTTGAGGAGATGGATGTTCCAATGAATAAGGGGCATCTGCGAAAGAAAATCTCTAGTAACTATGGCTCCTACACTGAAGACCAATGGAAGAAGTGGGCATTGATTTATTCAATGTAAGCCCTGAGAGGGGTTATTGGAGTGTCGGCAAACCTTTGTTCTAGCTCCTAAATATTTGTGTTGATGCACACTCACTACTATAGATCTACAACAAGCAGACCTGCTCCTATTTTGGAATTTTGGAATGAGTTTGAAAAATTTTATGGGAATAAAGCTATCACTCCAAACATGCATCTTCAGAGTCACTTAAAGGACATCATTATAGACCATGGTCCAGTATATAGTTTTTGGTGTTTCAGTTTTGAGATGTACAATGGTATCATGGAATGTGTTTCTACACACAAGACTGCTTTGGAACTTCAGTTAATGATAAAGTTGATACTTTCTTCATTCCTTGACATAGTTCAGCTGCCATCACAATACAGAACTGAATTTGAATACTTGCTGCCCAATCCATCCTCATCCAATGTCACCATAAGTAATCCTCTGTCATTACATAGCTGGCGTTTTTCCAGCTGCAGTGCGCCCATTCATTGGCTAGTTCATGGTCACATGACATCTAACAATGAACTGTTTTCCGCCATATGCCATGAGTGGGCAACATTGCGAAACCTATGACATAAATCGAGTTCATTGTT
>BLFN01000868.1:3462451-3464951 GCA_014634225.1 Acropora yongei | reverse complement strand
CAGGCTTCCAACAAAGCCAGACCAAGGCCTAGGCCTAGAACTAAGAAAACATACAATACTCAACAACTTTGTAACTTCACTTCCACGCAGGCTCAATTATCTGGGCTACTGAAAAAGTTCAGTAAACTAAGTTGAACCTTACACTGGTGTGTTTTTCTCTGACTCTAAATTTACAAACTCAAGACAATACGTTCAAACAAGTCATAAAAAAAATCCAGAAGACAAAACAGCCTAAATAAACTATTAGTCTATTACACTAGAGCAAACAACGAAAGACACACTGGGAATCTTGCAAACTTAGCTCAAACTTCTATCTAGATTGAGACCTTAAATTTATACCAACACCTCCAGTTCCTAGCTCCAACAAACCCTTGTTAAAGGATTTCAATCATTTTTCTTGAATAATGCGCCTAAAATACATTTTCGCAAAAAAGCCGAAAACTTCTGGCCATCCCTTCCATGTCAAATCAACCTGGCAACCACCTGTTCAAAACTCGGTTGCTCTAGAAAATTACTTAGAAGAAACCAAACTGACAAATCTTCCACTCTCAAACTGATAACATTTCAGCGAACGAAAGAAACGCTGACAAAGGAACAACAATGGTCATCCTCGATACTGCACAAAAAAGTAGACTAAGGCTTACAACGATTATCTAATGACAAGTTTTACAAGCCCCTCTCATCTCCTATTGTGCAAAACACCGCCTGAAGAGTAAAAGAACTGGTTAAGAAATTATACCGTTCTGGACAAATCGACCTAATGACACACTAATGGTTAACAATTGGTCTTAAACAACCACGTATACCAGAATTTCATACACTGACTAAAATTCACAAGAAAACACCAGTTGGCAGACCAATTATTTTTTGTGGTAGCAATGGCCCAACAGGGCATATCTTTAGTTTTGTTGACTCACTACTACAACCTGTTGCAATAAAACAAGAGTACTCTATTAAAGACACTACCGACTTCATCAACTTCATTAAAAACACGCGAATTCAAGACAATGTGATCCTTGCTACACTTGACGTTAGTTCCCCAAACAAAAAATTCCTCATTCCTATGAGCAGAAATTACCTATCCCGACAAGCGATCTATGGGAACTAAAGTGGCTCATACATGAAGAAAACTCTTTCCAGTTTGAATGAGAAACACTTTGTACAAACTCATGCCATTGCTATGGGAACTTAAGAGCTCATCACTTTCTGCGTTATTTTTATAGTGGACCTTGAAAAACAGGCTATTGGCTAGTGCACTGGAACCCCTTGTTTGGAAGAGGTTTATTGATGACAAATTTTCTTTGTGGAACAATGCAATGGAGAAAGTTTCCATTTTTGTTCATTTCAATAACTTGTTCCATCCTACGATCACGTTTACTTGTGAAATGTCATCCGAAAGTGCTGTTTTTCTTCATAGAGGTATTCAAAGGACCTTGCCTTTCATCTCTTGGAATTTTTGATTCACATGGCCACTTTAAGCCTACTGAAACTTTTCAGTATACACAATGCTCATTCTGCCACCATTTGAACACGAAAAAGGGTTTTATCTAAAGAGAAGCATTATGTCTTTTAAGAACCAATTCAGTCAAGCAGAATTTTTTACGAACACAAACAAGACTCTGTAACAGAAGCTATCCCACAACGCTTGTTCATAAAAACCTAATTGAAGTTCAGTTCCCCGACAAAATAAAGGCTCTACACCCCTATGTGATGCTCTGATGGCCAATGTTTTTGCCATTTGCTCATCAAGAGTGTTTATAAATTCCTACATGTGAAAAAATAAAACCTATTTCAGTGCCAGAGGAATGACATATCTGTCAAAACATGATAATAGCCTAAGTTCTTTATGAAGCTTTGTTTGTTGGTGAACAATAACCACTGCTAAACATATCGTCACAAATAAGAACATACAAAGTCTTGGTCTTGGTGTAATGGTACACTGTATCAGAACTAACGCCAAAAAAATCTACTCACTCTTTTTTACTTTTATTCAAGGATCATTTGCTTATTTAAGTGACAATTGATGACAAGAACTATCGCTAAACACAAACTATTACCACAACACTTTGATTCTCCAAATCTCCTTCCTCTTTTTCACTTATCAGCTTTTGTTGATTTTTGTGATACCCATTAGAGACAGCTGTTCATTCACCCCACTTAGACTGAGAACAAAATATTCAGAAAGAATTACTGACGGTAAAACCTCACTGACAATGTCTATGAAGCCAAGCTTGTGTGCAATCGCAGCAAGATCTCACCTTGTTTTTACATGGCTTCCTCCTTGTCCCGTACCTACAAGCTGCAGTGCACGATTTTCCATCTCTTCTGCAAGGACATCCCTTCCAGTTTTTGTCAAGCAGATACTAGAGCAACTGCAGCAGACCCTTGACTATGCAAATTCCGAGAAAAGAAGCACAAAGTACTAGTAAATACGCCATCACCAACTACACACAGGTTTTTAGTACTTTAAATATCACCGCTTCACAGTGAACGAAGACAA
>BLFN01000868.1:3384951-3387451 GCA_014634225.1 Acropora yongei | reverse complement strand
TTATAAATAGCCATAAATGCAAGAACGAGAACAAAAGATCCTTCCCTATAGTGAAAGACAGGCATTAACTAACATATTCGTAATTTCACATTAATTCACATCTCATTGGTGATTACTTTCTATACAACAACAAATGAAATACAAGATGAATCCAGTGTGATACAAGCAATATGTTTAAGATGTGGTAAACAAAACTGTGTGATACCAAATTATACATATCATTAGTTAAGAATCCTGTCCCCACTAATTACATGTTCATTTAAAGCTAAGTTAAATACATTTAAAAAGTTAAATAAGTTAAATACTCGGCTATAAATTGTACTCTTTCTTTTGTTGATTTAACCTCTTCTCATTTCAACTTCATGAAAAAAATCCGTTTGGCTTACAAGAGAATAAATATGGTCCTTGCGTGTATGTGGTGATGTTGTACATAGACAATTTAAAGAAAAACAGGATGTTAGAATTATTACTAAAATTACGGTAAATTTTTTTCTTGCAAAACCAAAGAATCCTTCGAGGAATATCAGGACTTGTTGCGAATTCACCAATCTGACATTCTGCTGTGGAAGAACTGGCTTCATTAGTTGATTGTGACCCGAAGTAGTTCTGTGTATTAACTGTACAGTTGTTGAAATGGTGACCTCCAGATTCGTTTAATGTATGAGTGACTGGCATCTGAGGTGGTGTATGAGTCACCTGATGAGTAGAAAATGGAGCGGTTGTTTGTTCAGAGGACACGAGCGTAGATTCACTGCTCGATGGTACAAGAACTGAGCTAGGTGGTGTTTGTTTGACATTGTTTTGGTGTGCGTTCAAGGGTAACCACTTATTATACAGGGATCCATATTTGCACCGACAGAAAGATTCAGCAATGCCAGGGAAGGCGTAATCCTTGCTTCCAGAGCGGTGAAATTTTGCACTTGGCCCACTGAGACATCTGAATTGCACGGTGAATAAGATATGATATTGTTTTTCTGTTACTTATTCATGTTAATTTGATTTTAATTTTGGATAATTTTTAAATTAAACCGGCTATATTCTTTCTGTGTGTTTTTCAGCATTTGGAGATGATGACATCAGGGAAGTTTTGGATCATTACCAGCAAGTTCTACAGACATCTGGGGTGGATACTGCCCTTGCAGAAGCAGAGTGGACTGCTTTGAAGTTCACACTATACAACGAGATGTGAGATTTGGAAAAATGTCAATATCGTTCGTACTACTATTGATCTAAATAACAATCTGAATCATGTAAATTGTGTTTACGAGATACAACGGGACGTGATGCTAACATTTACTGCTTTAAAACTGACACATTGTTTATTAATTGTCCGGTCACTCACTAAAACCCTCTCTCTTACTTAGGAAACCTGATGATATTAAGTGCTTGACTTGAGAAAAAGTCAATGGCCAGTATGGTAGCGGCCACACAAATATCCTGTCAGTGATTGATCTCTTGTTGACTCTCCCAGCCTCGAGTACAGAAGTGGAGCCTGGTTTCAGCCAGCTAAAGTTGCTGAATACAGATATGAGGTCGAAACTTAAAGAGAGCCATCTCAATGATCTGATGTCAATCAAGGTACTGAGTGTCTGCATAACTGAGTTTGATCCTAGTGAAGCTATTCAACTGTGGAATACATCTGGAACTCAACACAGAAGGCCCCATTTGATGGAAACTAACAAGTCTTCTGGTGAAGCTACAGGAGCTATTCGTGCTCAGGCCGCGAACATTCATCCCCGTATTGATAAAGCAGTGCCTGTTGTTACTGATGAAACAACTGCAGAGTTGGCTGGTGGGGATGATGGTGTCACAGACAGTGGATCCTGTTAGCAGAGCTGATAGCTGTGAGGAAGATCTAGAGCTGATTGATAGAGCTGAGGATACTGTGGACAACTACACGAATGCAGCTGGAGACATGGATATACAGGGAGTGCTTCAGATGGCTATGACAGTGGAGTTGACGATGTCAGTGATGCAGACAGTGACATTGAAGAAAGACGAGTAGACAGTTTGATTAACAAATACTTGTAAATTTTATTAAACTAATTTTGACTCTTTAAGCTCTTTCCCTTTTTAGTTATAGAACTGTATATGATCCTGATTCATAATGATACAGTACTAAGTTTTTGAAGTTTTGAGTCTGGATGAAAATCCTACTAGAAGTTAAGGTCATGACCATAACTGTTTATTTGTCTTGAATGGAGTGAGAATGTTCCTGTGTTGTTAAAGGAATAATATATATTAAGAGTTCCACCAAATGTCGCTGTAAACCTACATGTATTGTAGTGATGTATCATACGATGTTAATAAAAAAAACACAAAGGTTTTTTAACACGTAGCCATTCTGTCGCCTTTTTTACCTATAATTCTCCACTTTTGAAAGGGCAACCAAAATTTTGCCAGGACAAGCATGTTTTTTGGAATACTTGCCCGGCTGACAACTTTGAGAAAAAATGAATATGGATCCCTGTTATATGAGAAAGTGCTCTTCTTTTGTCTT
>BLFN01000868.1:3231442-3248942 GCA_014634225.1 Acropora yongei | reverse complement strand
TTATTAGTATTATTCCATACAATTCATAGATATCATAAATAAGTAACTCAAATATGAGACTTTTTACTCAACCTTCTTACACTGTGGTTTACGTGAGCGCTTTAGCCTATACTGTCATGTCTATGATGGAATTATTTGTTTGTATATGTATTGAGTTCACAAGGTCTTCTGGAAGGAATTGCATATTGGCCCTAGCTGGCGGTAGGTCTTTAAGGATGAATATGTCAAGCAGCCTTTTCTAGACAGTTGCCTTTGATCCGCAAATGCAGATCGCTTTTTTGCTCTGAATATATTGAAAATATATTTTTTCGGTGTCTGATCCATCGTAACTCACCATAATCCAGACTACAATATTGTATGTTTCAACGTCGGAGCCAAACAACATCTCCAAACAGACTTCGAGGGAAATTTCAAAACGATTCTTTTCTCGATCGTGATTGCTTAGATTGTCTTATAGGCAAAACAATGGGAAAGTAATGTATGGCTCGGTTGAGCAGGCGTTTGTGGGGAGGGACGAGCCTAAAAACGGCTGCGAAGGAGGCTAACACTTTTCTAGCTTAAAAATGAAAGAATAATTCCCATAAAATTACCCACTCAATCCTTGTCTTCAAGGCAATGTAAGCTGACGATGATGGCCGCTGTATTTTTCCATGATATTTGGTTACCATACAAGAATTACTTTCCTATCGCCAAGGTACTATGGGTGCATTGTACAAAATGTGTGCTTCCAGTTTTGGAAAATGGATATTCCCTGACTTAAATGTCTGCTAGCAAGCTGCAAAGGTTTGTAAGTGTATTATGGGTATTATGGGTATCTGAATTGGAAGCAGTAAATCTAGGAACAATGAGGAAAGACAATCTGGGTTAAACATGGATAACAGTACACACAGAACAAAACTGTGCAAGTCTTAGACACTTTTTCGATCATTCAAGAGTAGCAAATACGAGTGCTTTAAATGAATTTAATAACTTCAATTTGCAGTCTATGATATGAAACAAATTTTTCTTATGGAAACCTTTTGGTGACCAGATTTTTGCATCTGGCAACTGAGAAAAAAACATTTTAGTTAACACCTGGCACTTTCACCTAAAAGTTATTTAGGGACCCTGCAAAGGCAACTGCACCAAAATAGCCACTTAACATATTCATCACAGAAGACCTACCACCCAGTGGGGCCGGTAAATATGCAATTCCTCCCAGAAGGTCTTGCAAACTTGACACACAGACAAACAAATAATTCCATTGTCAACAGCATAGTGGAGGCTAAAGCCCTCACAACAAAGGCTGTCTTGTATATTTTGGAACATTACCTTAAAATTCACAACAAATTTTGATAATTGATCCTAAATTATCCACTACACTGCAATTATACACTCAAGCCCTCACATATACACAATGCCGACCCAATTATTACTAAGCCTTTGGCAAGAAAATCCTTTGGCATTTTTTCATGTTAAGAAACATTATTTTTGAATTGATTCAGATACAGTAAAGATAAATTAATTTAAGTTTCCATGAAATTAAGAGGGCAAACGTTCCCGGCGCTTGTCATTAGGCTGAAATATTAAGAAAAACTTGAACAGTATAGCAGGATAACTTTGACAGACATGACAGCAATAAATGACAACTGAACAAAAGCTCTGCAGCCCAAAATGACAACGCATTTGTGATGAGCAGTCATGTTTCCATGAGGATGCAAGCTTAGCGAAAAGATCTTTCCGACCAGCTGTTTGCTCTAATTGAAAACACGTCCGTATAATCACCTGCATTAAAAATGTGAATTCGTCACAAAAAATTTCTGCAAAGATTTCCGAAATACGAGTGGTAAGAATGAGTGTGAATTACAACAAAAGAAGGGGCGACAAACTCAGATACGACATCTTCAATAGGAGCACGTTTTCTCCATTCGACGTCAAACAAGGTTTCAAAATGCACTTGCTTCACAATTTCGAGCATCCCCGTTTTTGGCATAAACAATGTCAATATTAGACATAAATTATTTACGCAATCATACCAAAAAAAAATGGAAAGAATGGCCAAAATGAACGACATCAGAGACGACAGACCACACAGTAACAAATAGACAACATGATACTCACCAATCTTGTAAGATTTGCATCCTTTGGATTCATTGCTGCACTTGAAATAAGATGTACCGATGGAAGAAGACAGCCTCCGAACACCGCAATCCGCATCCGAACCGGCAACATTGTATAAGTCATGTAGACAAAAAATGTAGTTAGCCAAACACCATCGGAAGGCGAATAACGGCTATTTGAATCCGACGGCTTCACTACCTCTGAGGGTGGACAAACTACAGAAGCGAGAATAAACCCACAAGAGATGGCAAGTAAAATGTAAGATACCCAGTTTAAATGGTTTTGAGACGAACCACTTCTGTTGACTATCAGAGCCAGTAAAATATAAGCGAAGGCAAAAATAATCAAAGTGATGCCTTCGGCATCAGTTCCTGGTTTATCGGTATTTTCCATGGAGAATTGGAACCCTATCAGAATAAAAGTTAAAATAAGCAGTATTCCAATAAGCCAGCTCATAAATTTCTGATTTAAGCGAAACACGTAACGTTGATATAAGCCCTCGAGCTTTTCTGACTCGAATCTCCTTGATCTGAAAACACGCGTAAATGAAGTCCAATCGCCACAACACGAATCCTCGCAGATATTATCATTCTTCAAGGCCTCAGCGTCCTTTACTTCTGAAGTTTTTCCATTTTTAATGCTAACCTCGGGAAATCCATTAGTCGCGCTATCTTTTTGGGATATTTCATTCTTGATGGTTCGGATGTTGTTATCCCCAACACCAACTTCTACTGAGCGAAGTCGAACTTCGGTCGATCCGTTGCTTTCCATACTCGATGCCATCTTTTCTCCGTTGTTAGTAGTTCTTTTGGGACTTGCAGCCTTATTGTGGTCTTTTACATTTTTGTTTAGGTCGTTTGTCGAAACGTTTGTAGGCGTTTTTTCGTCAGGTTCCTCCCAAGCTCGCTTGGATGGTGTCGAAGACCTTCTGTTGAAAACAACCTTGTCAGAATGGGCGGACATGTTCACCGAGTGAATGATAAATTCAGGGATGTCTTCAATCTTTCATGGGAAAGTAATCGGTGGCTCCTTTCATGAAAATTCTTTGAACACTGTCTGACAAAATTTCTAACGAGCGTAGCAACCATTCCTACAACAAGCCGAGTCCACGATCACTGCCACAAAGGAGCAATCATTGGTCATCGTAAGGCCTTAAGATCTCGCAAAAACACATTTGTGTACAGAATTCGAAGTGAAAACTTTTTCGCTTGTTAAAAGCTAAATTAATGCTCCTGGATATTTTTAAGACAACAGAACCAGATGATCTTCAAAAGCAGAGATGAACGAGAGGGCCTAATGACGGATTGTTTTGTTCACGTGACTCATACGCATTATCACGAAGGTCCTCTGATTGGTTGAATGCAATGGGAAAAGACAACGAAGCGACTTTCTTGTCCAAACAAACAAAATCCAAGTTAGTCTTTTTTTGACAGGTTTGCAATTAACATAGTGCAAAAGGCTAGTGGGGCTTGTAAATGGGAAATGGGACACAATTTGTAACAAGAAAATAAAGGATCACCAACTTGAGCGAGATGATACACGGAGTGGAGGAAGGGAAAGGGGAGGTGCCTCTCAACAAAATGAGTACCCTGTTACCTAGCTTTTACAAAAAAAAAACAAAAAACAAAAGCTTGAACATTATGTCTACAAGCCGTGCAAACTACTCTATACGCATGCATGAATCGGCTTTAAGTCTGAAAGTACGGGCAATTTGAACCTACGAATGAAATGAGGATTAGGTGAGATCGCTACAATTCTGCTACATTTCACATTATCCCAACACTCTCACCTGCTCTTTTTAGTACTGCGAACAGACTTTATGACAGATTCAGATTGAAGACAAAGGGTTGACGGTAAAATTACGGTTGAACGCAAAATTAGATCATTTGTTCAAGATAGCATTTGTTTTGCAACAATTAAAAACCTTTCTAAGTTAAATTTAATATTGATGACGAAAATGGTTTCAAACTAGAATAAGCTGCGTACATGAATCATGAATGAAATCGATTAGTAGACTGTTCTGAGAACCACACAATGAAAACGCCTGTGCAACGAACATTTTGGCTAGAATTTCTCCTGTTTTTCAATCCTTTTCGAAATAAGACGTTCATAAAGAGACAAAAGTGACCAGTAGGAACCCAAGAGCCTTTCAGCACTCCTATTGAATACCAGTATGGTGTTGTTTACTTTTTCTTATCAAATGATAATTTAGAGGAAAATAAAAACTGGACTACTAGGCAGAGAAAATGATGAAGTAATGTTTGTTTATCGGCATTGATTACTCAGCACGAGTAAGCGAAAGGAAACTGGGTTCAAGGTTTTATAAAACAGTTGTTCATCGTGAATTGAAGCTGAAAGTGTCTTCGAGGAGAATATTCAGTTAAGATTTTCTGTGTTTTTGTTGTCGTTGTTGTTTTTTAAGTAATCGTAACCATTTCTTGCACGTAAGCCGCATCGTAACCATTTCTTGCACGTAAGCCGCGCTCATTCTCGCACTAAACGCACAGAACGTACGAAGAATTGAGGCCATAAGTAAATTGCATTAGGGTGAAAAAAAAAAAAAACTCAGCTACCTCAGAGATTGTTGTCAGCAATTAAAAAAAGGCACATCTGCTTCATTCCCAGTATTATGTTAACTTGCATTCTATCTTGGAAAAAGTCTTTCCATGAAACATGGACGTCAAATTATTTATGCTGCGAAAGGACACCAGAAACCGCTAACTCTGTCTTACGAGTTCACTAAACTCAATTTGTTGTAATGAGCGTAATGCACCGTGGTCAACTACTTCGCAATCGGAACAACTCGCGAGTGAAGTGTATTCCAGCCATTCTTTATGGCCAATAGCAAACATTCCGCTGTCAGAGGAAATTTCGTGATAAAGTCACAATTTTAGTTCAATCGGTGAAATGGTCAACGTATGCTAGAAGGGAAGTGCTATTCTGACTTAACAAGCAAACATTTAAGTGAGTTTTTGTTACCGGGCTCAGTACATTTGGAGTTATTTCAATAACAAAAGCCTGATGCCAAACTGAGGGGTCACGCGTTCACTTTCATTCTTTTTTTGCTTGGAGTTCTTTTGCTTGGTTGTTGCGGTTTTTTTTTCTTTTTTCACCACCATTTTAACCCCCTAAGTGCACAGGAAAGAAAAGTTGAAAAGCTTTAGGACCTTTAATTGCTTTTAGTTTCGTTGTTTAGTATGCTAATTTTGTAGCTTTCATCGATGTTTCGTCAGGAGAAAATGTGTCTTTGAATAAACATTGTGTAAATTGGCATCTACGGGTGTTGTTTCGTATCCAAAACAGATTTTAAACTAAATTGAACATTTGGTATTTCAAAGCTTACCAAGCACAATGTTAAACTGAGTCAGTACTGTGAATAGGAATCCAAAAGAAAGTCTTCACTTCTTTCAGCAGGGAACTGAAAAGCAAAGACGTATTATAATAGTTCTTAACGAGGGAAGAAGTATTTACATAGCTTAAGCCTCTGTCGTTTGAGCCAAGTTTGTATGTTAATTGTGAGACTCCAACAAATGAATTTTGTAGTCTTTTTTCCTACCAACACTTCGTTACACGGCTTAAATGACATTGCTCTCAAAATAACACATATAAACTTCCAAGTTGAAATTCACTTTCATATGCAGTGCTCTGTTTGGCATCTATTGATATGTACTGAGACTTACATATGGACACGGTATTATAGCTTGAGATACCCAAGCGCCGGAGCCTTCTCTGTGCACAGTGGTTTCTACCACCGACCTCTCCAGTGTTTTCCTGTAATTCTCAGATGTCTCAGTTGACCGAAAATGAGCTTACACGTGCCAAGATAACACTTTTCTTAAGTTGGCATATAAGTACTTCCGAATCCTTAAAATGTGCAGTATGTGACTTTGTGCTGACAGTGATATGACAAAATGTAAATTCAGGCCTACTGGACTGGACTGGATTTAAAAAGGATGATGTAACTAGCGCAAGACAAAGACTGCTTTAATATGTGTGGCTCTCTTTGTACATAGGACCAGTTCAAAGTTCAGCATGTTCTGTTTAAACATTTTATGTTATCTTTTATGTTATATTTATATTTATATTTATGTTATTCTTAATTTTGGGGACTTCTAAAATGACCGAGGAAATCAAGTTTTGAAAAACAGAATTAGAAATGGAAAGAGCTTTCACTCTCATTTATCATCCAAGAAAAGCTTCCCAAAAAACGAGAGCGTCGCCCTTAATTCTTCGACATTTTCAAAAACGATTTAGTGAGCTAAATGTGGTCTTACACGCTTAAAAATTCTACATTCAGATTCGTCAGCGACAAACAATGCTGGCGTTTCCAAAATGATAAACCGCCAGCGCAACAAAAAGAATACAGAAGATTATTTTGAAAGAATTAAAAAAAAAACAAACAAAAAAATGCATACCTTTTGGTGCACGTGCAATTCTCAAAACATTAAAAGATCGCCTGTAATTAGACATAACTGGTTACACTCTCTTTCATTCCTTACTAGCTATTATCATGCAAACGTAGCGCTTCATTTCTGGCGGATGTTATACCAACATTACACCAAAGGAGCAAGCCATACCCAACCGCCAAGGGTCCAATGGTTCATTTTGTCTGCTTCAACTTTCCAACACCTTCCTTTGAATCCTTGCTATTTTGCAAAATAATCCCGGACTGATTGTAATCCCTAGCTTCTCAACCCACTTTGTATGCAATCTCTTGCTTACTACTCATGAGTGCCTCAACAACTACCGGGAATACTTCCAGATGTCTCATTCCCCATAGTTTTCCAGTTTCTCAGTCTCTTCAGAGATTGATATTTATCATTCTTTTCCCCTTCCCACGGCGAAGCAATATTCACAATTATAATTGCCCAGTTGTTACTCTCCTTCTCAACACTGAACAACGATGTCAGCCTTTCCGGCCTCGACTAGATGGTAACATTGTGGATGGTAATTTCCAATTATATCTGAATTCTTTAGCTTTCCACTACACCTTCCAGTTGTGTTTATATAGCATTTTTCACTTCTGCTCATGTCATACTTACCAAAGGCTTATCAGCCTGGCGATAATATTCTAAGTTCTAACGTACTCTTTCTACGATAAAGTCTCACACTCGCTAAATATATGATTTTTACTGTTTCATCCTTTTGCTCACACACTACAAAGCAGGGAATTCACTGACTGGTCGACGTTGAACTTAACATAACCCCTGTGCGGTGCCTGATCTTGGTCGACTCCAAAAATAAGTGCTTTCATTTCAACTTTCAAGACGCCTTTCCTAGTCCACTCTCAGGTGTTGTCGTTGTCAACTGTCTTTGGTGTTTCCTGTATGAATTGACATACATTTTTTCTCTTTCCCTCTATTCAAGGCAGCATTCTGCCTGCCCTGTTTAAATTATTTCCTTTCCTTAATCCCCTCATTGTTCAAGACCTTTATCTCTCTCACTCCTGTCATCAAGCTCTCGTTCGAATTCCTGACGAATAATGCCAATTTATTTTATCTAGCCTTCACACATATTTCAAAGCCAATCAAGCTTCATCCTCCTTTCTGTCGAGGTAGATGCATCCTGTCCACATCAACTTTTGACGTGTAATGCACCATGTTGTATCTTCATTTTCCTGATGTTTCTATCCAACTGCATCACTTTTTTTATTCTACCACACCAGCGCTATGCCTTAGGATTGCAACTGTCCATATGTTTACAACATGATCTAAATTCTTCCCTCTCAACGTTGTCTTTTATACACCAATTTTAGCTTACGTTTATTTTTTAGCTTTACATTTATATTCTTTTGGGAATAGGTCTTTCGTTTCTTTCTCCTTCAACTGATCTGTTTCCAGGATGCCTAATTGCTTATACCTACTATCATCAATCTCCTCAAATCTGGTAGTACATGTATATCCTTGACTAAGCGCGAGGTGAACATGGCTGGATATTGGCCAAGTTCCAGCCATCTTGACCGAACTAGCTTGGTCAATAAGGGATTTATTATTTCATAAAAAACTCTGAAAGAATCATCTTCGCGTACTTGTTTATTTTCGAGCTCCGAAATGGAAGCCAGTTTTATGCAAAAGTGATGGCGCGTTTGGTTTTCTCGGTTTCTTGTTCCATCCCGACAAGGAGATCACAGAAGATCTTTTACTTTTCAAGGAAAATATCTTGCGAAAGACAATTTTCGTGCACCCACTTCGGGACTTTGGCGAAATGTTACTGCAGGAACAAAACGGGCAATCTGCCCTCGCAGAGCCTGCCATCTAACAAAATTCCTTCCTTCTTAACAATTTTATCATGCGTTTCAGTACTAGTACCTTACACCTCTTTATTCCAAATCCCATCCCTATGTCCGTGCTAAATGTATGAACTGCATACAAAACGGAGTCAATCTGTTCGAAGGACTTCGCCAAAAGTCATAAGTCACTCCATAAACAAGAGATGGTTTATCACTTCCGCCCCACTAGTGAGCATCTTTTGACCTTCCAACACAAACGAGAGTGGAATCATGTTCAATATGACATATTCCTTTATTGATCTTAACAACTCTCATTGGTTGTCCACGTGATGTTAGTTCGATCTTCCGATCATCCATACTTTCTCATAGGAAACTGTCTCACATTAGAAATAGCTGCAATACCAAACATTTCCGATCCACTTTTCAGCTATGTGCCACCATGTCAAAAAGCTTGCAGTAATCAATCCAGACCATGGCAAGGTTGAACTTCGTGTGTCTCGTTTGGTAGACAGTTCACTCTGGCCAAGGGCGTAGCCAGGGGGGTCCTGGGGTGCCCGTGACCCCCCCTTCTGCAAGCCTTTTTTAACCAAACAACCTACAACAGGTCGCAAAAATGCCATGACGATACCTTGGCCATTGTGACAATCTGGTGAGTACCCTCACTTTGACACAGTGTGACCCCCCTTTGAAAAATCCTGGCAACGCCCCTAGGCCTGACTCTGGCTAAAGAGGTGCCGATTATAAGTGCCCAAAATGAGCAATGTATAAAAAGGAGTATGTAACAGCTAGCACTTTTAGAGCGCTTTGAAAACGTTTTGGCGTGAACAGGTTAATTGGCACATTAGCAAAAAAAGTCTACCGATCATTCTGCAGTAAAAAAGCACTATTCGTGAATAACAAAGTTCGATAGATCCAAATGATTGTTATTGGAAAGACTTGATATCTTTATAAAAACAACAACAACAACAACAAAGCAAACGCTGCCCTTTTCTCCATTGCTTTGACCTGTGAAAGTGTTTTTTCGTTTGTGGCTGTTGACCACCAGCCACCAGCCACAACCCCACCCCCTCTGCCTTAGAATTATTTTTTGATAAATTTTAAACAGCTTTGAACTAGTCACCCGTTCAGTACTAAAAAGGCGGCACCAGACAGATGAACATTTAAATTTTGAATATACATGCTTAGCATTTTTACTGATAATTGATTGCAACGATCAAAACCTTACGAAAATAAACCATGGAATGAAAGTGATTAGGTACCTTCTAATATTAGAAACTTACATTATCTTGTCTTAGTTTGAAACTTGCATTTTGCACCTTCATTTCTTCGTCATGCATCTATTAAACTCAGAACAAGGAAACATTTCACACAAAAAAAATGGATCGGAGCAGGTGCCCCGATATTGTTTACAGAGTCTGGATAAACTTCACATTTTGTAGCGTTGCTGGATAATGACATTGATATATGATAACTTCACAGTGGGTACTGGCAATAAAAAAAATTAATTGCAAGATGTTATTGTGGATGGTGTTACAAGAGATCAGGTATAATTTCGAGTGAGATAGACAGAGCTGAAGAAGAGCCGCAATATAAAGTCATAATTTTTAGAGGTGATTATGCCGACTATATAATTCTTTAAAACGTATTGCTTTCTAAGAATGAACAAAGCGAGGGCAATATGAGAAACTTCCTTTTTGAATTGTTGACAAAAACAAATCGCCACGAAAGATAAAAACAGCGTGTTATCAAATTTCCTAACCATGAGGTGAGTTATGAAAAAGTGGATTGGCTGTTATTGAATTGCATTTCAACTCTGATACACTGGAAAACAAGCGCCAACTTTACATACGTTATGTCTTGTTCTAATAGCTCCTGTTCTGTTTCTATCGATACAAAAGTACATCTAAAATAAATATCAAGTATCAACTTCCGCAAAACGATTTTTTTCCAACAAATCTGGCAAAATTTAAAATGTAATAGAATCGAATACAAAGCCTTTTTCCTTAGCGACAAAAGCCAATAAATCGCCCGCCCCAAGAGAAACCTTTTTAATTGTTTTTTCTGTTATGTAAATTTTTTCAGTAAAACGAACAAGTGAAAAGTGCACCATGAAAGTCCAACGTTGAGTTGAAATCAGTTCATGATATTAAAATACAATCAATGTGCGCATTTTTTTCTGCACCAAAAATCTGCGTTTAATAAAATCATTTAAAGTAGTCGGTCATTTGGTCTCTTTCTAATATTCAACAGTTCTGTATTTTTTTGTAACTATCGATTCAGTTTTACAAAATAATCAACGGGTAACACATTGTTATGTTTACGCATATGCTTTTAACATTTTTAAAGTCAAAGTTACGCTTATGTATTTAGCCCCCCAAACTGATGTATTCCTTTGAAAATAAATCTTCCGGGTCTTTCTCATCGACGGTGGACTCGTACATCTGCAAAGGGTATTTTTTTGGCACTATCAAACAATTCAATGAATGTATATGTCGTTTATGTGACACATGCTAATCAACTCTTCTTTGCCAGGTTTTCGTTTGCATTAGTAATATTAAACTAGAAGTTGTCGCTTGTTGTAACGATTTGTACCAGAATATTGTGGGAACAAGACATCAATTTTGTGTCAGGACCCAACGTTAAATTGGTGTCAATTTGTTATATAGCGGCTTCTGACAAACAAAAATTTCAAGATGGCACTCTGCTGCGCTGGAAATGAAAAACTAAGGGATAAACATTCTAACTAAATGTGGTGAGTTTTGTCACGGTTCTCACCTTCACTTGGTTTTAGGTCTAGTCCTGTTCAGCTCCAGTAAATGACGATCGTGTTCTCGTTCTCATTTGTTGGCGTCTGCTTCAACCAACTTATGTTAACAAAAGTAATGTGTTTCATTGAAATGATTCTAAGAGGGACCAATCAGGATAGGTTTCAGTAATTCCGAGTCATCCGACACAAATTTGAAGAGTTCAGTCAAACGTCTGCAATTGTAACTCGCCGATGATGCGACGTGTTTCCTGTTGAAGTAACCGAAGTTTATGACCATAAACTCAATAGCTGTACAAGTCATTATGACCAGGTTTTCCAACGGAAAATACTCAAAGCCTGTTAATTATTGATAGGCAATCTTCTACTTGAGACAGAAAGACAGTGCTATTATGCATCAGTCAATTCCAGCTGCGCCCTGCCCCACCACCCCGGGCTGACCCCCGGGAATTTGCCTCTTTTTTTCTTATGGATGGCAAATTCCCGAGGGCTGGGACACAAGCTTTCAAATGCCCGGCGGTGGGGACGAAAGTAGAGGGCAAACGCCTCGCTATAAATGCTATAAATGCGGCCGGTTACGAAACGCGTCAATCCATGCACGCTCAAAGCTCGCCATCTTGCTATTAGAGTTCGAGATTTTAATAAAATAATGGAAATCTATTGCATGATGACGAAAAAGTTATTTAGAGTGCAAGAAAGTTAAACCTTGAACTCCCACTGAAAAAAGGCGATCTTCTTATATTCCTCCGCAGTTCTACTATTTTCAATCACAGTTCGACATAGAATAAGAAAAAAACTATGAAACACGATAGGAAATTGTGTGGGATTTCAAATTATTTGATCGCAGTAGTTCTATCCAAGAAATGAAGCATGTTTTGAGGCCCAATTCACGTTTTCTGACTGATTCGAAGCTCGCAATGAGTCTTAAATGACACTGATGATAAAAAACATTCAACCACAAAAACGAAAACAACGCAATTTTGGTTTACCAAGTCAAGTTTCTTCTCTTTCGGCTTAAGATCGGCTTAAATGTGATCTGTGTGAAGCACAAAAACACCGCTAAAATTGTGGTAACGTGAAAACCACCTATAGAGTGAATCAAATGCGGGCTGTTGCGAAACGCGACAATTTGTACACGCCCTCACTATTTGCTTTGAAATTATAGCTTTTTAGGTTAAAGTACATATTGAGAATAAGAAAACATAGACAATTTTTTCCCCGGGGCTGGCTAATGACATGCCCCCGGGACGCTCTTAATCAGCCCGGGACTGACAAGACGGGTAAATGCCCCACAGCTACCCGGGAGGGGGGAGGAGGGCAGGGCGTAGCTGGAATTGACTGATGCATCAATATTCTCTTTAAAAAAATGGGAATTAATGAGTGACCGCGGGGAATGAAATCAGAAAACAGAAGGCATCTCGGCGCATATTACACAAGCGATAACTATAGATTAGTAAATATTAAAAACACAAAGAATTCAAAAAGAAGATTACAGATAGCTTATATATATGGCAGCATTGGCCATTCCCTGTCAGCTACACTGGAAAACAGCAACGCGATAATTAACTAACAATATACTTAACTGGACCTTTTCGTTGCTCTTTGCTTTCAATATAAATTGTTTGTTGTATCCAGTAATTTGTACCCAGAATGCCTTAAAAGACAAATGCCGTTTAAACTGGATCACTAAAAGTGCGCTACAATGTTCTCATCCCATTCTTTTCCGAAACGAAATACGTCTCCACTCACAGAACGGCTTGCCACGAACGCTAACGGAGAAGCAATTTCCTGCCGCAATCAAAGCTTGCAAAGCATTGGCTAACAGAACGCAATATTTGTGCTTTTGTAAATGCCAGGCGCTGATAAATTTCCAAATGATAGAATTTTTCAATTCTTTTTCCCTTGTTTCCTTTTTTATGTCTATCTTTCTGTCTCTTTCTACGTAGAAAAAGTACTATAAAAATTCGAATTCCTGATTCGGATCCTCGATTCCGACCTGCTTCCTGAGTGTTTATTCTGTATTCCTGCTTTTCCAACCTAATTTTGGAAAATAATTCATGCTAGGATGTTCAGTACTTGCTTACAATTTCAGAGTGCATTCAGTGTGTCTGTCTTCAAGTGGCGTAAAGAAAACGCTTTCTCTCCGAAGGATAAGCACTTCGATAGCACTTCATATTAAAGTATCTTGTATGTTGGAGGTAATTTGGTGCCCATTTCTTTAATTGAGTTGAAAAAGCCTGAAATTTCGCCTCTTGGCTCTCAGCCTGGCAAAGGAGAATGGAGCTCCTAAAGACTCAGA
Source organism: Acropora yongei (assembly GCA_014634225.1). Taxonomy (NCBI): domain Eukaryota; kingdom Metazoa; phylum Cnidaria; class Anthozoa; order Scleractinia; family Acroporidae; genus Acropora; species Acropora yongei. Next base: position 3,235,550 of record BLFN01000868.1, on the reverse strand, counting down.
CGAGACCACATTGGATGTAAGGAGCACGTTATGTGGCACAGTTGGAGAGAAGACTGGCTCTTCAGCCATCGAAGTTTAATAAGAAAAGTAACACACAAGGCGGTGATAAACATTGTGGAGCAATGTATTTCAAAAAATTCGACTTGACGTTCCGTATGTTGCAACATAAATTTTCAAAAGTATCCGTTATTTATTATTATTTATTTTTTTGAAAAACCGTTTCAACACAACAGTGTTTCCTAGCCATACTGCTCAAAAACTATATCACAGAGACTCTCGTTCTTCGACCATCGAAGTTTCTTAGAAAAATATCGCACATGGCGATGACAAACGTTGTGAAGCACCGCATTTCAAATAATACGACTTGACGTTTCTTATGTTGTAACATTTTCAAAATTATTCCCTATTTTTGAAAAACTATTTAAACACAATTGCATTGATTCACAATGTTTGTCGCCGCCTCGTCTGTTGTTTTTCTTAAGAAAGTAAAAGACTTTTCGAAACGTTGAAACTTGAATTTGAAATGGGGTATTAAGTAAAACGTAAAAATCTCTCGTTGATTTTTCCCGGTAGGAAAGACATCTGTTTACAAACATTGCTTTTGTTATTCAAATGCACTAGCCACAGGAACAAAAGACCTTTTTTTTTTTAGGCTCTGGTTGGCATATTAAATGACAATAGGTGACGTCACGACATCTTTCCTTTAGCAAAAATTTTGGTTTTATCAAACGAGTTGATAAAGGTTGAATTACCACCGTGAAAAATTTAGAAAGCTGACGTTGCGAGCGTTAGCCCTTCGTCAGGGAATTGTGGGGTGTTGTGGTTTATATGAGAGTGTAGAGGAGCATTGCCATTGGTGAAGATATGGTCACATGAATTTGTGAATAAATTAGTGGAATGAGAGCCGTTCATGAATTCCGTGTGGAGAGTGTGCCCAGTTGAAAAATGAGTTTTTGTGTTTGTTTTTGAGATTTTTGCGGCTTTCTGTGTTCCCGTGGTGTAAGGATAGCCAGCTTGTGGTTTTTGAGCTGCTACATGGGCTAATTACGGCGAAGTCACGCTGGAATTGAAATCCCGTATCCCGTTCTGTTTCCCTTGCCAATCTTGCATCCCAACCCTAAAAAAACACAGTCCCGCTCCCACTCGCCCCTGTTTTCGGCTCCAATTCCGAATATCACCCCCGAAAAAAGACAAATCCCGCATCCCGCCAAACCTGTTGAGAACCCAAGTTGATGGTTCCTTCATAAGTTGTTTCAGTAGTCCTCTTACTGTTAGTTCATTATGTAATCAAGTTTTTGAATTATGCCTTTGAGTTCATCAAACACTTCAAGAAAAATACGAGGCAAGAAGAAAGAAAGATAAGACTAAGAAATTCACATGGAAATCAAGCTGCTCATTCACTGCAGTTTTACTGAATTCTGTTGGATTGATTTTGAAAAATTACTGCTTGGTTTGTAGTTTAATGTGACGGGAAATTTCCATTTTTAAGTGCTACGTGAGACTATTGGTAATGAATTACTAAACTGGAACTTTTATTATGTATAATATAATAATATAATATAATATAATACGTTCTACAGTAAACTAAACTATGAAAATAATAAAAACCATTAGCCTAGATTAATTTACAACAAATATAAGGGCAGGAACGTGTAAACAAAACATTCAAAACCAAAGTTTTGACATCAGTGTCTTTTATTCTTCCTTGTGCCTTTTAGTTTTCAAGTGACCTATAAACTGGAACACATTCAACACCGTGAAAAGAAGACAAATGATGTAAGGTATAGCATACAAGTGAACAATAGGAGACTGTGTCACTGCAATACTCAACAAAAAGCAAAAATATACCAAGAAATGTGGAATAGTCATCTGAGGATCAAATGCTAAAATGTTTAATCCAATAATGATGGAAAACCAGGAAGTGTGATCAGCGGAAAGGCAAAAAGAAAAATAGATATTTTTTGTCCAAACTGCTAATGCAGGAAGGTTTACTGAAATGAGCAACATAAGTAGAACACACAAAGTTAAATTAATGCTTCCTAAACTTTCCAGTAATATCAAAAGTGATTTGTTCTTTTGTTGTGTTGATTGATTCTTGTAAGCTTGCAATGCAGCCATATATTTCAAAGTTCTCCAAAGAGACAACATAAAGATCAAAATAAGGCTAAGAGTTCCACAAAGGAGTATTGATGTTGCTACAACAACAACTCCACAGATCACACCTTTCATTCCAAAGCCAAACTGTATATGAGAAAACGCTGTAAAGTATGTTAACAAAAAGCTGGTAAACCTAACAAACATGCCAAGCCATACAAATAACGAGATCACAATAATCACAGCTGTAGAAATGATAAGAATCAATGGCAAAAGCCACGTGAAAGTCTTTAAGTCATCAATGTTTGGCAACCAATTATGCTGTCCATCAGCCCCCATAAAAACCAAATACGCCAAAACAAACTGTGAAATAAAGAAATGACTTTGAAGAACAATCAACAGAACTCTGAGACTCCTGGAAATGTTAGCAACTAAACTGAAGAATGATCCACACTTTTGCTCACTTGCCATTGATGATAACTGCCATGTAAATACTAACATGACTATACAAAATGTCCAACAAACCAGCTGAATTGAGTAATATCTAAATATCTGACCAAGCGTTTGATAAAAGTCATACTGGACAGTTACTCTGTGTGAGCATTTGGGATCAAGCCAAAGGTGCACCTGGATCTTGCCCTTATTTTCTTTTGGTTTTGGATGATTTAATTTTAGCACAAGATGTATGGAACCATTGTTCGAAAAACTGTAGACATCTTCATTAAACCATGGCACATGAATTCTTCCAGCTAAAGCTGACCTGTGAAAGCCACAGTCTATGGATTTGATGTTAAAAACATAAACATTCCAGTTCTTTACACATGATTTAAAACTTAAGTTGAAGAAAAGGCTTTCTGAGGTGATGTCCAGAACCACTGTTTCCTTGGATAAGAATCCTGGCAACTCAACCTCATGTTGTGAGCTTCTCGAAGAGTAATATTCTGACCAAAGAATGATGTTATTTGCTGATGATGGTACACGAATCGCAAAGAAAGACATTCCTGTAAAATATTTTAGGTCTAGTTTTGCATACTTGATCACTGATCTATTCCATGGAAGTAACTCTGCCAGGCTGGACAAGTCTGTGACAGTGTTACAAGCTTGGCTAGATGTGCTGTGACATCCATACAACCAATGATCTGAATCAATGCCAGCAAGTATTATCAGAGAATCATGTGTAGTGGACCACTCATCAATAGGAAATGCAAAGAGTTTTTGTTCCTCCACCGTTGCACTTGTTCCCTTAAATCTCCATAGTCTCTTTTGCACCACAACAGGATTAAAATCTTTTGCAAGGCTATCAAGATGCTTTCCACTGTTACCAGTAACAAGTTTGACTCTTGATAAACCAGAGTTTTTGATAAAGTAGTGGGATAAAATTTTCATCCTTTCCTCTTTATCCTCCATTATCTGTTTACTCTTTGTATCTATTAAGTTAAACAAGGCACGGTTGGTCACCAGAACTAATTGTCGACACCAACAGAGACAGAGGTGGTCCACACTGAGCCACACTCTAGGAATGGCAGTGGTCACTACACTCACAGTATTAGATGATTCGGAAAGCTGGTTCATCGATGCGAGACTGGATCTTACCAACAAATCTCTCATGCCACCACCCACAGACACTACATTCACATTCATTAATGCTGATTTGGACTGATTAGTTAATCCTCTTTTTCTCCAGAAATTATTTACACGTTCATAATACTCCATCATCCGGGGATCAAGATACATGACAGGGTATTGATGAGGAGTTCCAAATGTTAAAATTGTATGCACGAGGCTAGGCTCAAATTTCGGTACTGTAAACAAACCTCTTGCAATTAAGCCACCCATAGAATGTCCGATTACAACAACAGATGACGGTGGGTTTGCCACTTTTTTGTACAACCAAAGAATCCGTGTAACACAAAGTTTGATAAATCCAGTTTGTTCATCTAAAATACCGCCAAACAAACCAGAAAATGCTTCATCTAAGTCAGCTGTAAAATAATTAAAGTGAATTCTCGATCGT
>BLFN01000868.1:3223942-3226442 GCA_014634225.1 Acropora yongei | reverse complement strand
TTGTTTTTGTCTTTTGTGAGTGTTTTCTATAAATATGATGATTTCAGATTATCACTGTTGATGGCACTTAGCCTGATTCTGTTAATCTTCATTCTTAGATTTCATTCCTGTCACATTCATCTTGCCAGCGGATTACAATCTTTTTGTTGAGGAGTTTCGAAAGAATCCATCCACCACATGGATCATGAAACCAACAAATAAGTGTAGGTTGCTTTTTTGTCTTATACAGCTGATGATTGCATATCTGAGTCATTCACTCATGTTATTAGACTACCATGGTTTTAAATTGAAACAAATGCAAAGTTTGTGTTTCAGCCAGAATATACATACTAAGCCAGTCTGCTAGGTTTGAAAGCATTTTTAGAAAATGAACTTTTCCCAGATACTGAAAGGACATAACTGTTATGTAATAACAGATAATTATGGTATACAGATCTGAATTATTTGGTTTGACCCATGCATGATGCCATATCGCTTGAGTTTATAAACAGTGGTATTTGAACTGCTTATTATGACTCCATGATAGTCTACATCAGGTGAAATGTTAACAAGATCTTCATGAAAAGTGATTACATCATGAGATAAAGGACACTTTTGTTATTTTTTCTATGCATGTTGAACTTGAGTTAAATTCCCAGGTGTTTTAAGTTTATCTTGATTTGGGTTGGCAGCTGTGACATTATGTCTTTATGCTCCTTTTTTAAGCTATAAGATGAGTCATGATAACAGTACAGTGTCAAAGGGGGTCCTCTGCTTGTCTAAACTGAAATGACTTCTTTGTATTTCAAGGCTTCTGGTTTACATAGAGTGCCTCTCATATTAGAATAATATTAATCTCTATTTGTACATTAGGACTACCTTAAATGTTGCCTTTTGTCCAGTAATTCAAAAGTGGCCTTAATTCTTGTGCCTTCTTGAAGGGCTTGAGAGAACTCTGCAATCGTATGGCCAAGCTAGAGTGTTTCTCATTCATTCATTGAGTTTTGTTTTGTTTTTTTTTTTCAGCCCAGGGTAAAGGGATATTTCTTATTAATAGATTGTCACAGTTGAAAAAGTGGTCCAAAGACAGCAGAGGAACACCGTAAGTAAACTTTACTTTTGAAAAAAGTCCTCAACTGATTTTATAAATTATAGGATTTCAAAGATTTTTTCCTAAAAGGTTTGAGGTAAAGGCCATTTATTACCTGAGACTAATAAATATATTTAATGCACAAGACTTTTGTGCCTTAAACCTGGCTGTAAGAGAATTTCTTGTATTTCAGCAGAAACTTGAATGGAAAGGCTGCATGGTTAATAGTTTAATATCCTTGCCAGGGTATTTGATCAGCTGTATTTAAAAAATTTGCTTACTTTTAATATGTGGCAACATACGGCTTGCTGTTGAATTGCTTGAAGCATTCTTCTGTCACTTATCTTGGATTATACTCCTGTTTCATGAAAATTGAACTTAAGAAACAAACCTTTGTTGGTTTTTGCAGACTTGCCCATCCAACTGGAAAGGATGCCTATGTTATATCAAGATACATTGATAATCCTCTTTTGATTGGAGGGAAGAAGTTTGACCTTCGTATATATGTGCTGGTGACATCATATCGGCCTCTTAAGTGCTATCTGTAAGTACAAAAAATTTCTGTAATAGATAACTTATAATATACATGACTTGTTTGTATTACTATAGACCATTCATGTTAATTAGTGCAATAACCCAAAGCACCTTTGTGATGGGCCCACAATTTTACCATCATATTAATCTATGATTGAAATATTTTAAAACTTTTACCATATATAAATGCAACTCAAACAGCTCTCTGAAAAACAATTATTAAATTGAATTGAGAGATGAATATGTAGATGATTATAAGCCTTATATTAATGTAGTAATGAAGTAACAATCCCAGGTGCAAAAATAAGGTTTGTTGTTGTTGTTCCAGGTACAAGTTGGGATTCTGTCGTTTTTGCACAGTACAGTACAATGCAAGTCTAAATGAACTGGATAACATGTTCGTCCACCTCACAAATGTGGCGATTCAGAAGTATGGGGTAAGATGTAGCTAATTTTTTCAAGTAAAATAGTTGGCGAGGATTGTTTCAGTGCACTAATTGATTATAATGCTTAATTTCCTAATTTCCTAATTATTATTTACTGACAGGAAGAATACAATCCCATTCATGGAGGTAAATGGACCATCAAAAACTTGCAATTTTATCTTGAAGGAACCAGAGGCAAGGAGGCAAGTTGGACAATAATAATATTATATATTATAAATAATTATCACCTAGTAAAGACAAATGAGCCACCAGTTGTATGGGCCATTAAGAAGTGCAATAACAGCAGACTAAACCAAATGATAACGAAAAACTCATCTCTAGTACTTGAATATAAGAGGAGAAAATACTGTGAAGAAAACAATTAATGAAAAACAAAACCTTCCTCTCTGATCCTTGCACTTTCAATAATTGAAAGTTATTATAATGCTCTTAACATGAATCCATTTCCTGA
>BLFN01000868.1:3217348-3221394 GCA_014634225.1 Acropora yongei | reverse complement strand
CTCGTTCAGGGCTGAATTTTTCAGACCTTTCTCACTGCTGAAAAACTTCAATGATCATATAGTTCATATTCATACATTTCTATAGGTAGCCTACAAGTACTGTCTGGAATTTTCTAATGTGACTGGGAATGAAAGTTTGGGAAGCTCCAATTATTATACTTAACTTGTTGTTTTTCTTAAAATCTATCCTCTTTTGTTATTTATGATAAATATTGTGGTGCTTGTTTTGCCAGGTGAATGCTTCTCCCTCACTGACATCAACAACATCTGCTGACAGAATCATGAAATACAATCTCATTCATGATACTCTTAGTATTGTGGTCCCTAATGGAGAGATTCCTGAGTAAGTGCATTTAAGGTGGCTCAATACAGTTTCCAGCACCTATATTTGGATGGGTCGTTATAACCACACTTGACCACTTGATGCTACAATCATGGTATCAAAAAACTGCTCAACCATTGGTGAACACGTTGTCATCATTTTTTTGACATTACAGGTTACCATAGCAACAGTATGACCTCTTAAAAACACCCTTAATTACAGCTTTAGGGGCTTTTAATTCAAAAATGGCATGGTGAAATTTTTTTTATATTATCAACTTTTGATAAGCATGATAAGAAAAATTCTGAACCATGATTGAAGCAAGTGCTGGAAACTTTATTGAGCCACCGTAATCATACTTATTTTAATAAGGGCTGTGGAGGATACCTACATTGTTTAGTTTTCAGCTATGGGATAACGCAGTTACCTGTATTCATATGCAGTGTGCAACGCGGAATCTTTTTCCATTTATTAAACCCATTGCACCATTAATCTCTCACCCAAAACAAAAGTTCCCCAAATGTACAGTAGCTCGCTTTGATTCAAAACTTTTTCAACTAAAAACGCCGCAACATTTTTATCCTCTTAAGCTCAGAAAATAACAAACTAATCAACATTGTTGGACAGGTACCAGTACATTCAACAAAATTCTACTCAGATCCTAAGCAGTTTCATGTAACTAAATGTGATTTTTATGAAGAACTATCTCATCTTCAAGCACTGCACAACAGTAGAACTGGGTTTGGCTTTTGTTAATCAGACTTCCAAAAGCCGGGTTTCCTTTGATAAAATTAATTAATGTAAAATGAAATGGGAGCTTGAAGGTGAGATTCCTCTTAATAACAACATTGTTTCATCTCAACTAGTTTTGGGACTCACCGTAAATAAAATTTTGCATTTTAGTGTGAGGTGGAATAAGCTACCATCTAAAGATGCTCTCGGGAACTTTGAAGTTTTGTGAGTTGTCTGCAATTGATAATGATTTACTTATTAATTACTGTTTACTTTTGTAAAATATTTCATTATTAAGGACAGTGGAAATCAATGATCCAGTTGAAATAAGTCAGAGCCCCGTCGTGAGTTAATTATTGGGAAATCTTTATTCATTTTTATTTTTCTTTTATCAGCTTTGCCTTAAATAAAGAGACACTTGATGAAATAAACAATAAATAAACAAATGCATTAAGTAAGGCTGGAACCCGCTACAGCATAAGCCAATTACTCCGGGACCAGGGTATCCTGAAAGGCTAAAACACACTCGAGTAGATAAAAATAACTAAGAGAGAAAAAGAAACACTCAGAAACAGCAAGTAATATTTGCATTTAAGTGGCGCGCGGTATTGCATGACGGACAAATGGTTTTCCAGGTTCGCGGGTCTTCTGGATTATAACCGTATACCACAGCGTGCGAGTAATGCTGAAAAAGATTGGCGCGAAGAGTTGATAGGTTTCCGTCGCAAAATCCTTCAATACTAGAAGCCAAAATATTCCATATGCGAGAAGACCTGTTCAGATAGGACCGCTGAAAAGTGGTAGTTTTGCATAAGCGCACCTGGTAAAGAACACATCCTGGATTGCTGCTTGACGTAGTATTGCGCGTGTTGCGAATTCGAGGCATTACGGATGGATTTATCTTAACAAATTTGTTCACTAACTTGTAGAAGTACACTATGTCAAAATATTCTTGCCAGTAGCTAAAGGGGAGCATGTCTAACTAATCTTTCCTGATACGAAATGTCGCATCGAAAAGGTGGACCTAAGATAAACTTTGTAGCTTGGCGCATTACTCGTTCTACCCTCCTCATCAGTTTTTTAGATTGTGGCGCCCACGCCTGTGTTGCATAGCCGAGGTGAGGGAGCATACGAGCAAGGTAGATGCATCTTTTAATCCTAGAACTTTGGATGGATCTAGTGTTCCTCCTGACAAATCCGAGTAGTTTGTTTGCCTTGGAGCAAGCCTCTGACACTTGTCTTGACCACGTTTGATTGTCACTAATCCAAACGCCTAGATCCTTTTCGCAGTAGGTACTCTCCAGTGTTGACCCACACAGCGTGTAGGTACTCTCTGTGGGATTGCGCATACGCGTAATGCGCATGGCCTTGCTCTTTGTGCTGTTGAATACCATATTTGTTGTATCCGCCCAGTTACTAATGTTGTCCAGGTCTTTTGTGTCGTCTGCAAATGCAGCCACATGACTGGATTTTACAACCCCTGGCAAACCATTTGCTAACAGCAAGAACAACATGGGACCTAAAATGGAACCCTGGGGGACCCCCGAGGTCACTGACCTAGACTCAGAGGAACTCCATGACCCGGTCGCTCTCTGTTTACGATTAGAGAGATAGAAGGTGAACCATCTCAAAAGATTCCCACCCAAGCCGTAGTGAGTCAATTTCGCGATCAGTTTCCGGTGGCAGACTTTATCGAACGTCTTCGACATGTCTAAGAAAATTGTGTCGATTTCTAGGTGGAGTCCAGTTGTGTCAAGGACCTCTACTAGTTGAGACACACATGATCGTCCACTCAAAAAACCATGTTGACATGCATGGATCAATTGGTACACTCTCTCCTTTATTCCATTAAAGACAATTAAAAACGTTCCATCACCTTTGAGACCACTGAGAGTAAGGATATTGGCCTGTAGTTCTCTGCATGTTGTTTATTGTCCTTTTCGTGAATCGGACATACGTTAGCGGTTTTCCACTTTGTCGGAAACTTTCCGAGTCTAATTGACTTGTTGAATAGGTTGCAAAGTGAGGGCGCAATTACATCAACCGTTTCTTTCAACAGCCTGACGGGAATATTGTCTAGGCCAGTGGCCTCGTTCGCATCCAGGCCTTTAATGACTGATACTATGCAACATGTTCTCTACCTTGAATTGACGATTATCGTTAATTGTTAATTGCCTTTCAATTTACTATTATCGTTATTTCAGAACACTGTGTCCCAGGACTTGTGGTAGCAAATTAAAAGAAAAAAGTAAAAGCAGCCCCTGGACAGGATTTGAACCCGGAGGACCCACTTCCAAGGAACTGTTTTTATCTACTTAACCACTAAAGATCAACTGACTTAAAGTGTGCCGATTATTTACCAAACTAATTAGTATATATATAAAATCATTGCTGAATAATGGTTAAGTCTAAAGCTTGATTTTAAAATGCTTAGCTTTCTCTTGAAGTTTAGTAACCGACATTTTTCACTGTGTAAGCTTGCTTCTTAGCGGCTGTTTATACACGTTTACAGCGGCACTTTTGGAAGAAAAAATTTTTGGCATTAATAAAGAATGACATCCTCGCAGTTAGTGATTTGGTAGTCTAGTGGTTAAGTGAAGGGGTTATTAATTACACGTTCCCAGGTTCGAGTCCTGCGAGTCCAGACATTAGGGTTCCACTTTTAAAAGAATTATGTTCATTTCCCATAATCCATATCAAGCTTTCAGTGTTCTGAAATAACGATAATAGTAAATTGAAAGGAAATTAACAATTAACGATAATCGTCAATTCAAGGAAGAGAACATGCTGTACTATGTCACTAGTTGTAAGGAAGAGGTTTGACAGGCAAGGATCTGGGTTTGCCTATAATAAACTCTCCGTATCAGTGTTAGTGTTACTAGCAGAGTCACTTGTGAACACAGACGCAAAGTAGAGGTTAAACAAGTCTGCAATTGCATCGGGTGTATCAGCCGTAACCCGTGAAGAAGAGGGAGCCTGGTCACTAGCCATA
>BLFN01000868.1:3204848-3207348 GCA_014634225.1 Acropora yongei | reverse complement strand
GGTTTACCACTTATTAGCTTAACTTCAAATTCTGCCTGTAAGAAAAGAAATATAATACAATTGATTTAAGAACACTCCTTTCCTCATTTCTTTTAGTACCTCATAAGTTTTAGTTGGTGTTCCATTGGGTCCAACCATGTGCAAGTGATTTAAGTTTGAATATTCCAATTAACCATATTAACACAATACTCAAAGTCTCTGGAGAATAAATCAACACTTGTTACTCATGCTTTTAAACCAACTTTCAAAAGAACATTTTCCAAATAACCCTGAACAGTGTAAACCTAAACACAAAGATGAAAACAACTATTCTAAAGTACACCAATTTAAGTGAAAAAATCTATGTACCTCTTCATCACACATCTTCTTCTTGTACTTCTCTTCAACGTCTTTGACCTTTTGTGTGTGATCTTTCACATGCTGTTCCCAATCTTCTTTAGTGATGGTCTCTGACCAGAGAGGCAATAAATTACATCCGTAAGTGAGAATTCAACAAAGTATTATTGGTCTTTTTTTAAGTAGAGAGAGAACTTAACGCAATCTTGTGGTACAATTTGGGCAACATATGGGGTCACCAGGTAAATGTATTCCAAAGCCTTGGGTATCGGACATGATTCACAACTGTTTGGTCATGAATCTAGTTGTGGTTGACGTTTAACCCAATTACTAAGATGGCTCGATAGCTCAGTTGCTTGAACAGCGTGCAGCACTATTGCAAAGTCATCGGTTCAAAATGTGATGCTTAGATTTTTTCTAAGCTTGTTAAAACTGTGTTGATCATAAAAGTCATTACAGTAACCTCTTCTTGTTTGTCTCAAGTCAAGAGGACAATTATTATTAACTTACCAATGGAGCGAGTCATTTCGTTCACGTGTATAATAACTACCTTGTCTTCACCTTTCTTATGCATTTGCTTAAGATACCCTGAGAGCAAAATCAACAACACATTAGACAGATTCACAATAGGAGGTACCATCCTCAAAGCAACAATACACAGCAAAAAGGATGTCATTTGCAACTACATATCATAAAAATTATCAGTGAAATCCAACTAGTGGTCTATTATCAATGCTGCATTCTGATTGGTTGAGCTACTTCTAGGTTACATGTTATAGCCCACTAGCAGCGAAGTACTAGTAGTGGCAAAAAAGCATGTACCAGTTAGTCCAGCTTTAACTCACCAAAGATGGTTTGTCTCTCAATTTTTTCTTCCAGCTAGTTGGATTTTACTATAAAAATTATAGGCCATTTCGGAAATACCATAATACTCTTTGTTTGTCACCCCAAATTTTGCATAAGCATTGTTTTTGTTTTCTCTTGGGACCATTGTAAGTCCCAAGAGAGAGAAACTGGAGACAACGCTTATGCAACATTTGGGGGGACAAACAAAGGGTATTATGGTATTTTCCGAAATGGCCTATTCCTCTTGCCCTCATGGGTTCCTCTTGCCCTCATGGGCTATTGACTCGGAGCCCATTCGGGCTCGAGGAATAATTGTTAATTAGTATTCAAAAGCAACTAAGCTTAACTAGTTCATGTGATGTTCACCAGAATATGTCATGTGACATTCGGTCGCGGAAGGGCAATAAATCTAGATCTTAGTCCATTTTTTCTTTATATATATATATATAAATAATTATGTGTGTGTGTGTATGTATTTCAAATGTGTAGGAAAACGCTCCGCGTCCACAAAGGAAATTTTAATGCATCCAGACAACGATACAGGTCTATAAACATTAACAAAGGATCTTCCCCATGAGGTCATCACCAGGAATGAACAACTGATGAACTGACTCGCTAACTACAACTGGAAAGAAACTGGTGACATTACCAATCTCACTATGAAATGATCCGCGATAAAAAAAAAATTAATTCTCATTGTAATGTGCAAATGCAAGTTGTAGTTGTTTTGAATAATGAGACGAAACATTATGCACAACAGAGACACGTTAGCTCCTTGGTAAACGACCACAACTTATGACTCTTGGACAAAAGAAATAAAAAGTTGTTGCAGAATCTTCTTATTTTTCTTTTCATACAACAAATTCGAAAATTTTCCATCCACATTCTATTCCTATGCCATGCGTGCAAGCCATCACGTACTCTGACAAAGGCAAGTTAAATACTAGCGAGCACGCCAATGGTAAAAGGATAAAAAAACGAGAAATTTCTTTAAAATACGTACAGTCGCATGCTCTTTCGCTGTGCTCGCTTCCATCAACGGGTAAAGCGACTTTCCTAACGCAGGCCATCATATTCCCTCCTGTGCTCTTTCGAAGATTTCAATGACTCGTTTGGGAGCGCATTGCATGATACGCCTCACGCATAACGCCAGCACAGCAGGAGGTCATTCAAACGAGTAACAAAGGACGAATAACAAGGTAAAAGAAAATTTGTTTTTTTTTTAAAGTCACCTTTTGAGCAACATCATGGCACGAGATCATCACAGCACTAAACGAGGAAAACCTCACGTACACATGAAATTAGTCATGCACACATC
>BLFN01000868.1:3125426-3127926 GCA_014634225.1 Acropora yongei | reverse complement strand
ATCACATTCAGAGATGGGGAAGCCATCGATGATGGCTCCATAAATTTACCTTTGCCTCAACATTTTTCAAGGGTGTAATATTCTCCTTTTGCCCTACAACATGGTAGGGGATGAAGCCTATGGTTTCAAACCATGGCTTCAGCGGCCCTACCCTGGAAAAGCATTGACTAAACCCATGCGAATGTATAACCTTAGCTTCTCCTTGAAGAGGATCTCCCCTTGAAGGCTGTTGCTAGTAAAGCATGTTATATCGAGTCTGCTCCATTAATAAACACGTATAGTGGACCGTATGGTGAAGATTTGGATTCTTTCAAGTCAGAAGGGCTGCGACAACTACTGCCACAAACTGCAGAATCCATGGGATTTGATCCATCTAATACTGATGGAAAGCATGTTGTCACCTTTCCCTAGATTGTCCCCGAAAATTATTTTAAAGTGAAGTTTACTACTTGTTATGCCTGTAACAAATGCTGTCAGCGAAAGATCATTTTCGGCTTTGAAGGGAGTGAAAACTTACTTACGATCAACAACCTGAGATTTTTTTGTGGCTTGCTATGGGCCTTTGGTATCTACCATGGAGCGAGCAGCCCTAGATGGGCGGAACCCACTGAGAGGCTCTCGATATGCTCAAAATGCAATTCAAACCGAAAGATATGGACTGAGTTCCTTTATTCTGAAAAAGGTGCAGTGTCAGGGCAGTGGACATATTGGGTTGACCTAACGAGCAAGGGAAGCGGCAAAAATAATCTAAGATGATTCAGAATGATGAAGTACCATTATATTCAAAGATCATCCGCGACGATAAAAAAATAACAAAATCGATAACCAGTCGAAGAATAATGATGGCATTAAGCAATATGTTCATAGCAATTTTTTTCTTCAATCTGCAAACGTTTTTCTTTTAGTCCAAGGAAAGACAACAACGTCACCCAGACTTAAGTGTATATTGAACCTCATCTTGTAATGATAACAAAAATGTTCTTCAATACTGCTTGGAGTCTGCTATTACCCCGGCAAAGTAGCAATATTTACCAGGGCAATATAACGCCATTTAGCTTCATGATGTCAAATAAAATAAGAAGCTCACTCACTTGCCTTCCATCACAGGAAAATGGAACCACACAGGATAAGAATTCATTGTCGCTGGTAGTGTTAAATACAGGTCTATGAAAAACGACTATATGAAGTCTTGGGACAATGAAAAGGATTCCCTGATGCTTCTGCTTAGTATGAAGAGTATGTTTCAAATTGTGACTCTCTACCAATCGAATGCACTATTTCACTTTAACTCACTGCGTTCGCACAAATGAAAAATATTATCTAAACCGTTACAGAAACTTGCCCAACACAACAACCACAGTCAAATTTGGTTGGTAACTCACGAGGAGCCAATATAAGCTTTATTGCTGTATTCGAGCGCTAACGGCTACATTATTACTATTGCACGGAAATACAACACCAAGCTATATCCTTATCAAGCTAGCATGCTTAAATAATACTTGCGATACAGTAAATTGAATGAAAATATACAAAAACTTGGTTGCACACACAAAGGCTTCGGTTAACGATAGCTGTTAAATGCCTAGGCTAGATGAAACATATATTCTTGCCGATATATCTTCTTGAATTTAGGTCCTTGGCGCAATCGGATTTCCATCTACCATGTAATTTTAGTAACCTGTCTGACACAGTGCCGTCACGCGAGGTTACAGCCGCGGCTGCCCCACCGGACCTAAGACTGTGTAACCCAAAGAGCCTGGAGTTGTAACCCAGAGCTGTGTTCTTTGTTGCCTAAAACATAACTAAAAGTAACATTAACTATATAATGCATGCAGCCAAAAATCAGTGCGGCATGAGCCATACTATGAGTGTTGGGAGAACCATTCCTCCTGAACAGTTGGGTCAAGCAGGCCGTCAAAAGACAGGTTCCATTGGCAAAACAAACTGAACCTTACAATCGTTACATCAACTGATAAATTTTCAACAATCAAGTAGTTATCTATTCATCGTCGAAGGTTGCCTCGACTTAAACTGATCAACCTTTAATACGTGGCCAAAAGGAAATTACTAACAAGATACTAGTAAAGTGCTATTCGTTGTCAGCGCAACAGCTTCTTATTAAATAATGCCCAGCAGGGCAATAAACACCGCAACACCGCATTGGCGCTATTCGTAGTCAGCTCAACTTCCGCCCGTTAGATTGTGACCAAGTGGTCAAACATTTAGGCTCCAAAAAAGAAAAAACTAACACGATACTAGTAAACTGCTATTCGTTGTCAGCCCGACAGCTCCTCATTAAATAATGCCCAGTAGGGCAATAAACAACGCAACATTTCGTTGGCACTATTCGTAGTCAGCTCAACTTCCGCCCGTTAATTAGGTTGTGACCAAGTGGTCAAACATTTAGGTTCTTAGCCCCCCCAAAAAAACCCAACATTCATTCTTAAGACCACTGCATATCCTGGTGTAGCCGGTGAACCCAGAGTAGAATTACGATTCC
>BLFN01000868.1:3083145-3088145 GCA_014634225.1 Acropora yongei | reverse complement strand
TTAATTAAGTACATGTTATGAAGTTACTCCAAGATGATTGGAGAAATGAAACATCAACCGATAATGTCAATAGTTCCCAAAGTTACTCCAAGAAGATTGGAGAAATGAACATGAACCGATAACGCCAATAGTCCCACATGCGAGGATTGTCACTGCTGTTGAAAGTCCATATGGACCATGCCTGTTTAGAGCAAGGGGTACTCAGCACCTATGATAAGAAAGCAATTTGAAGTGAGAGTGACACCAAACAATCAGTCTGAATATCTGGCAGGTCGCCGAATAGTTCGGCCACTACGAATGACAGTTCGAGGTTTCGGCAAACTGAGCAATGAGGTGACTTAGGGTGACTGTGTTGATGTAGGTGGTGTAGCAACAGGGCTGGATGTGGGAGGAGACACAGTTGAATGACTTCCATCGGCTGTAGGTGGTGCTGTGGTAGCTGCAGGGACCGGTGGTGGAGGAGAGAGGGAACTTGCTGGAGCCAGAGTTGTTACAGGTATCACTGATGGAGGAAGTGACAAACTAGCTGAAAACATCCGGATCAAACAGGCTTCATAAAAGGAAGATATATTGGTGAAAATGTAAGATTAATAAGTGATATTATGGAGCAAACTCAGGTGAACAACACCCCAGGTATGTTAATATCAGTTGATTTCAAGAAAGCTTTTGACTCCCTTGAATGGTCTTGTATTCAAAGTGCTCTCAAAAAATTTAACTTTGGTGACGGCTTAAGAAAATGGATTGAGATCTTCTACACGGACATAGAAAGAGCAGTTTTGAACAACGGCTTTGCAGCAAACTGGTTTAAGCCCTCTAGAGGAGTTAGACAAGGATGTCCACTCTCGCTATATCTGTTTATTTTAACTGCAGAAATACTATCTAACAAAATAAGACAAAATTCGATCATTAAAGGAATCAGAATTCTTGGTTCAGAGATCAAACTAAGCCAATTTGTAGACGATACCAATTTATTCTGTGCTGATGTGGCTTCCGCTAAGTATTCCTTGGAAACTATGAACGCTTTTGGGAATTTCTCCGGACTAGCGCTCAACGTAGAGAAAACAAAAGCATTCTGGCTTGGGAAATGGTTGAATAATAAATAGAACAAAACCGCTAGGGATGAAATGGATGAATACTCCCACCAAATGATTAGGAATCTATGTTTCCTATGATGAAAGAGGTAATAACCAGACGAACTTCAATTTGAAAGTACAAAAAGTACAGACCAATTAAGACATTTGGAAATCGAGAGGATTAACGCTCTATGGAAAAGTACTAATAATTAAATCTTTGGGGTTGTCTAACTTAATATACTCAATTTCCAATGTTAACGTCCCTAAGGAAATAGTGTCAATGGTAAAAGATAAAATGTTTCGGTTTCTTTGGAAAAATAAGAGGGACAAAATAAAACGCACTAGTATGTATAAGACCTTTAAAGGGGGGGCTTACGGATGGTTGACATCGAACTTACAATAAAATCGCTTGGACTTGCGTGGATCAAAAGACTTCTTTTTAGAGATAACTGCAATTGGAAAGTAGTATCGGACCACTTTTAACAGATATGGAGGCTTTAATTTCTTGCTTCGATGTAATTATGATGTCAAACATTTAACGCACATTCCGACATTCTATAGAGACAAACTTATTGCATTTGATGAAATCAAGACTCTGTACAATTATGATCAAGGAACCGACACCATCCTCTTCAACAACAGGGACATCTTAGTCGATGGAAAACCGTTATTTATAAGGGAATGGTTTGTCAAGGGCATTCATACGATCCAACAGCTTTTTAATGGAAACGGCCAATACCTAACTTTTAAGGAATTTCAATCCAAATACCATGGTAATACAAACTTTCTCCAGTTCTATTAAATTTTGAATGCAATCCCTTCGCGTTTGAAGAACAGAGCAGGAGCTCAAGGGCACAACATGAGCTTCAATTACGGGGAAAACTGGAAATTTTTTTTGTTGAACGAAACAAGTCAAATTGATTTCGAAACATATGGGGCAAGAGATTATTATCACCTACTTCTCGTTAAGAAACACCAATCACCCCATACTGGACCGAAAAGATGGGAAAGAAATATTTCAATAGATACTGAGAACTGGACAGATGTTTTTAAAATGGTCTAAAAAACATGCAAAGAAAATAAGTTAAAAGAATTCCAATTTAAATTTATCCATAGGATTGTTAATTCAAAGAAAGAACTTTGCAGGTATGGGATAAGTATAGATAGTGACTGCATCTACTGTGGTGAGCCAGACCTTTATCGACAGTGTATTTACCAAAACTTTCACATGTAAAGTCATTAATTGGTTTAACACCCACCACGGCTCCAACTTTCAACCAGATACAAAAGAAATGCTTTTCGCCACCTTTAAGCACCCAACATACAGGAAGTCAGTGAGAAGATTCAATTACACCCCCCTTTTCATGACATTCTATGTGCACGTAATTACTAGAATAAATTATAAATATTAAGTTGAAAATTTGTAAATTAACACCGAAAAAACAATCGCAATGTCATGCAATACCCCTCACCAATTTTAGAGACTGTTATTATTCGTTTTTATTTTCCAATTGTATTTATAGTAAGACCAGAAATTCGTTCCGTTCTCCCCCTCCCCGCGCTAATAGTTTTTTCTTCCTTTTTAGTACGTGTAGTGTAATTGTCAGTGGTGTAAGTAACTATTATTGTAAGTGAATATAGTGCATTGTTGTAAGTGTAAGTAAGAAGTTTTGTTGTATATAATAAAAAAAAAAAACTAGCTGAAGTTCCTTGTGAACCCGGGAGTGGTGGTGGCATAGCTGTTAGAGAGTTTGGTGTTAGTTTGTCAGGAAGAGGTGGTGCAGCCCAGTTGTGAAGTGGGGAGTTGTGTGTGTGTTGAAGAGGAGCAGACTAGACTTGGATGCGGTTTCGTTGGATTTGACTGGCACCAGTGTCGATAAGGTATGACCGAGGGCCGGCAGAGCCAATTACTTTTCCTTGGATCCAGGCCTTGCTTGATGAGGTAGGTGGTGGCTTTGCATACACATAGCTTCCTGGAGGAAGATCCGGAAGGGGTACACTTACATGTTTGTCATATGCGCGCTCTTCTTTCAGTTTACGCTGAAAATGGTCTGTTACCACTGTGTCCCGAGGGGGTGTAAAGAGTACCAGCGATGTTGCGGTCTGAGGGAGGTCGGTGCGGAGTGTGATCAAATAAGCAACATTCTTGAGCTCGAGTAGGTCTTGAGAAACAAGTTGCCATGGTAAAGTGGGTACTGGGTAAGGCTGAGGTGGCTTTCGAGGGTTTTGGCGTGCATGTTGAGCACAAGTCGTACAGGATTGGCATATGTCTGTTATTTGGCGGTTAAGGCTAGGCCAGAACACACAATTTCGGGCATGGCGGAGGGTGAACGCTGAGCCCGATGGGAGGCATGGAGTTTACGCAAGAGGTGTTCTCGAAGTGAGGATGGGATGATGATTCGGTCCTGCTTAAATAACAGGCCATCATGGACAGTGAGTTCATGACGTATAGACCAATATGGTCGTGCTAATTCAGGAACAGCTTACTTGTCATTAGGCCAAACTGTGAGAACTAGGGAGTGAAGAGCAATCTGAGGAAGCTGCAGCTCTAATGTTCCGCACGGTAGCATCTTGAAAACCGGAGAGGTCAGGTATGGTGGACTGAAACTCCACTCGATAGACGAGCTCATCATGGACTTGCTTGTGAGAAATGGTAGGCAGAGGCGCTCGAGAGAGGGTGTCTGCGATGTGAAGGGTGGAGCCCTTTCGGTAGTCAACACGGAAGCTGTACCGCTCAAGGGCGAGGATCATGCTCTGGAGACGACGTGTAGCGGAGGCCAGAAGGCGCTTTAAAATTGTTTCTAAGAGTTGATGGTCGCTGCGAACCGTGATATCAGACTTGCCAAAGAGGAGGTGATCGAATTTGTGAAAGGCATGTACAATGGAAAAACTTTCTTGTTCAATTTGAGCGTATCGCTGTTCAGTCGGAGAGAGAGAGATTGGACTGTAGGCGACTGGTTTTCATTTGATGTTGCTCGTACCATTAGGGTCAGTGACTGGTTGAAGCAGTGCCGCAACAAAGCCATAGTCCGAGACATCTACTTGAAGTACTACAAGGGAATTTATGTCAAAGTAACACAGACATGGTATCTTGGACACTAGTTCTTTAGCTTTGGCAAAAGCTTTGCTGTGCTACTCAGACCAGAGAAATTCCTGTTTATTGTGAGTGAGGTCACGGAGAGGACAGACGACTTCGCTTAGATTTGGGGAGAACTTGGCTAGGTAAGTGATGGTTCCCAAGAACCGGCGAGTGGCCAGGTTAGGGTGTAGGGTTAGGGTTTAAGTCCCTCGGGAGTGAGCACTTGACACATAAACGGTGCAGTAGATGTTTTGAACTGGATCTTGTCTGCGTTGAGCTTAAGTTTATGATGGGAGAGACGAGGTAGCAAGTTGAGGACAGTGCGGTCATGGTCTTTGGTGGCATCTTCTAAAGATTCACCCCGGCCAACAACAATGATGCCGTCAGCGATGTTCACAATGCCTTCCATTCCACGCAGGAGATCATGGAGACGACGTTGAAATTCTTCAGGAGCTGAACTAATACCAAATGGGACTCGAGTCCAGCGATAGCGGCCCCATGGTGTGTGCATGGTGGTCAGTAGGGAAGATTCAAATGTTAGTTCAATAGTTTGAAACGCATCTTTGATGTCAAATACAGGGAAGATCTTTGCTTGGTATAAACGATGGATGTTTTCTTCAAGAGTGGGTATGGGGTAAGCCGGTCGAATGATGGCTTTATTGACTGTTTGGGAGGGGTCCAAGCAAATTCTAACTTTGGCGGGTTTGTTGGCCGATGCAGGACGTTCACGTACAATGATGCTAGATATCCATGGGGTAGGTTTGTTTACCCGAACCAGTTGACCAGTGTGGATCAACTTGCTCAATGCCTCCTTGAAAATGGGTAGTTTGGGTGCAAGGTAGAGGTGG
>BLFN01000868.1:3070645-3078145 GCA_014634225.1 Acropora yongei | reverse complement strand
GGTGTTGCCGATGCCAACTATCACAAAGTCGTCTGCTATAACTTCAACTCCCTTTAGCCCCTCTACGTAGTCTCGCATTTTGCCCTGGCACACTTCTGGTGCACTCTTAATTCCGAAAGGCATTCGCTGCCATTTGTAACGCCCGAAGGGAGTATTGAAAGTTATAACAAACTAGATTCCTCGTCTAGTTCTACCTGCCAGAAACCGTTACTGGCGTCAAATACGCTAAATAGTTTTGCTCCATTGAGTCTGGTTGCATTTTCCTCCATTGTGGACATTGGGAAATGTTCACGCTTTATAGCATCATTCAATCTCTAGGATCCAAACAGATGCGTATCTTAACCTCTCCATCAACTTCAACAGAAGGTTTGCTCACCACCAGCATACTGGACAACCAGTAAGTCGGTTTGTTAAGCTTTTCAATAATACCATCCAATGTCATTTCCTCAAGTTTTCTTTTGACTTGCTCCGTGATAGCAACGGGTAAACGTCTAGGGGGTGAACCACAGGCTTGATGGCCTCGCCGATTGTTATCTTGTACCGCCCAGCCACCATTCTAAGCCCTTCAAACACACCATTACTCTCGTCGAACAATGGATCTCCGTCTATTTTCACCACACTGAGATGATCGCTGTATTAGGTTAATATCTAACATGGTTTGCTTGGAGAGGATGGGCTCATATCCACCACCCTTTACCACATTTACTTCGATTTGGTGTTTCTGGCCTTTCCCGTGATGCAAACAGGGTGGCTCTGTCGGGTGTTCTTCCCCATTGGTTAAAATCAGAGCTGACTTGCCTCGAGCATACAGAGAATTTAAATGCTGGGCCCTTGATACTCTCTTGTAAACATTAACAAGGAGCAGATTACACTCTGCCCCAGTATCCACCAAAAAGGGAATTTCATACCCTGGGGCACACTTGTCATCCTTACACACAGTGAGAGTCACTGTCTCACGACCTTTACCACCAACTCCAGCAATACTTAAATAAAAGCGCTCTTGAAAGGCGGACACTTTACTCTTAGCTGGGCACTTGGCTACAAAGTAATTCTACTTTTTACAATAGGCACAGACCTGTCCAAATGCAGGACAGTTGCGTCTCTCGTGGGTCCGACCACAAAATCGACAATCTTTGATTCTACCTTCGCTTACAACAAGAACATCATTGGGCTGACCTTTCTCTTGCTCCTTCATTGCAAATTATCAAGACATAACTTTCATCTGAGCGGCTGTGCTCTCAACAGCACGAGCTATGTCCAATGCTTTCTCTAGGGTCTATTTCTTCTCTCTTATTGAATTTTCACGTGTCTTGGTATTCCTAGTGCCTGTCACCAATTGATCCCGAAGAAGTTGATCAGGTGTGATCGAGTCAAAATCACAATTTGCCGCGATTTGGCGAAGCTCCGTTAGGTACTGATCAACAGTTTCGGACTCGCGCTGATCCCAGGTAACGAAGACAAAGCGTTCATAAATGGTGTTCTCCCTTGGTATGTAATACTCTATACTTGTGGATTTCTTGAACTTCTGACACCATGTAACACGTTGAGAAAATACGACAGGCCAACACAAAAGTTATTTATTGCCTAGATACAGAACACGAGGAAATACAACATGGCGGACTGACTAACGTAGAACTGTTCTGACACGTGCGCCGATCGCACTTCATGCATGCTAACCTGACGCTACTCGTTACACATTGATGGAATCAAAAACTCCTCACTATGTTGCTCTCCGTTTACTGAAACTCTCTAATATCGTTAAACTCAGTACGTGCTTGTTGTTTTATGATCATTTGAGAGATGATAAGATTGCTAGTTTTTCTTTGACCTTAAGCTTTGCACATTATAGTTGTAATACTCGCATCATCTAGTTATTAAATCTTTTTTAACAAACCTTAGGAGATTTTGTCCGTGTGTTAGTGGCAAATATTTTTGGAACGACGTATCTCCGTCTATTCGAAATAAATCCATTATACTGCTCAGTACTAAAATACTTAGGTAAGCCATGATCATCGCAGTTATGAAAGCAATTTAAGCAATTGCGTAGAGAAGCCTGAAAAAGTCAGGACTTCAACGGGGTTTGAACCCGTGACCTCGCGATCACCGGAGCGACGCTTTAACCAACTGAGCTATGAAACCACTGAAGCTGGGAGCTGGTCATTTGTGGGTTCTAATGAACCCGTGAAGAATGGATGTGAAGCGATATATGAATTGTTCAATATACGAAGTTCAATATATGAAGTTCGATATATGAAGTTCAATATATGAAACATTTCATATATGACTTCACATCCATTCTTCACGGGCTCATTAGAACCCACAAATGACCAGCTATTTTTGTCATTTATTAGCTGTCTTATCTTTCGTATAGTCACACAAGTGAGTAACTTGACTTTTCTTTTTCCTTTAATATAGTAGAAGTCATAATCAAAGGGCACAATAATAGTTCAACTAGATGTGCCTCTCTTCTCTTCTTTTCATGTAATATTTCAATTTCCTGTCTATATACAATGCATGTATTTAAGAACTGGAGGGGAGAATTAAAAAAATAATAACGAAAAACAAAACATCAACATCCCCTTCGTGATAAAGGATACAATGAGTGTGTGACTCGAATAAGTCACCTTTTCCATCAATTACGCTTTAAGCGTAACATGTTATTCTGGTTTAAGTCAAGAAACAAAAAGGTTAACTTTGTGGTCAACAACACATGCACAAGAAGTTGGTTCTACTGAGATAACTGACAGCCTGATGCAGCAATGATATGCCATCTTGCCCCGCCCACCTCCCCTGGTGGTTGTCGATCCTGCATCCTACATTTACACGCCTAGTGAGAATGTATTACTGATGGTATAACCCATTCATGGACATTTAAATTTATTAAAACCCTGTGGGAAACACTAGAAAGTGGTCCACACTTTCAAAATTTCACGGTCCTTAGATCTTTATTTTCCCGGATCCAAAGATAAACACAAGTCAACAAGATTTTCTAAGAAACCCTACACCTACTAAAACCTGAAAAAGCTATTATGTTCTGTTTGAGATAAACAATCCTCATTGCTATAATCAATCAACGATCACCATCAATCAATGCTTCGTGCAGTTTCCGACACACTCCCCATGTGGTTTCTATGAGAAAGCATATGAAAACGGAAACGTACTTGTCACTTGAATAACGAATTCATAACGTCACTGTAACCGAAAGTTAATTGTTCATTAAAGTTCTGCTCCCCCGCCCTAAGTGATTTTAAATTTCTGCTAACGAGCCTGCAAACTCCAGTTTATTAATCGATAAAATGTCTATTTGAGATCAGCATGATCAGCTTCTACATTTCCGCGTCCTACAAAGCATCACGAATCCTAAAATCTGGAGCAACCGCGGCGTCTCTTCTAGAGCGGGAAGATCGTGGCTCGGGGCTTGGATCTGGGGTATTCTGCATCTGCACCGGGCTGTCGCACGCTAGCTCTAATTGGAATAGGTGCTGCACAGGCCTTTCAAGAAAAGACTTCCCTGCACGAAGTCTCGCTGCGCGCACGACTCCGTCACGACCCTCGAACAGATCTGCCACCACGCCTAACGACCACTTCCCACGATTGCTTTCATCTCCACGAACGATAACCACATCACCTACTTCTACTACTACAGAGTGCTCGGTTTGCCGCCGTCTTTGCAGTTATGACGTTCTCTGAGGGCGGATAAATACTCTCGGGACCAGCGTTTCCAGAGTGCTTCTTTAAAGACTTCAGGTGTTTTGCTCGTCTGCTAAAATCTACATTGTCCTCTCTCCATGGCTCCTGTTCGGGCAGGCGTATGGATCTCTGAAACAAGAAGGAGGCCGGGGTTAGGAGGAGTAGCTGGACATCCTCTTCAACATATGACAGCGGGCGACGGCTCAGCTGAGTTTTGACTTCAATATTAACTTCGGAGAGTTCTGTCCAGGACAGCAGCCCGCCTCCGATGGTCTTATAGAAAGCTCGCTTGAAAAGACCAATCAGCCGCTCGAATTGGCCACCGCACCATGGCTCTCGAGTCAAATTGAAACTCCACGTGATCCCTTCGTCAGATAGATAAGACTGGACTTTCTCGTCGCTATGAATTTTCTTTAACCGCCTTGCTGCTCCCACAAAGGTCTTTTCATTGTCAGAGAACACTTTAGCTGGTCTTCCTCGGTGTGCAACCATGCGCTTGAAGCTTCCTAGAAAAGTCGTGGTCTTGATTTGATAGTACTTCCAGGTGTATGGCTGTTGCGAGCCTACAGTACCAGGTATGCCTTCCCCTAAATTCGTGGCGACTTGCGGTATTTGATTGGTCCAGCGAAGTCTACTCTGATCCCTCTGTTCTTTCCATAGGAAGCAGGCCTGGCGGAGGAGTAGCTTGCGCGACGGCTTGAAATCGTTTACATCCCCAACAGCTCTTGACGACTTTCTTCGTTAACTTACGGGGCCTTGGAATCCAATATTTCTCTCTAACTTCTGCCATAGTTAGGCCGAGTCCCCCATGAAGGGTGCGTTGATGTGCGTGACGCACCAACTTCGAAAACAGCGAAAACATCGGAATCATCTGGTAAGTAGATGGGGTAACGCCCTTGTCTACGCCCACGGCATTCTAGGATTTTCTCCCCGTTCGGCTGAAGGTTAAGTTGTAGCTTGTCGCTGACCACCAAGGGAGTGTTCTGTGCGCGCGTCTGAACTCTACGGACCCACCAGGTGGTTTGTGCTTCGATTTCAGCTGTCGTTATTGGCCCAGTAATGCTTGGAGTATCGCGACGCGAATTTCGCACAAATCTCACTAACCAGGCACGTACTTGTAAGACTTTTCGCAGATCGTGTCTTTCGAGTAGTTGGTCGAATTCATCTGGTTTCTGATCATCGGTTACCGCAGCTAATACCTCTCGTATGATCTTTGACTCGGCTTCCGTTGCTTCACTGGCTTTAGTCACTGGATTTGAGGGCCACGTGCTCCGATCTTGCAACCACTCAGGTCCACTACAAGTCTGCATCTGTTACAGAACCTCCACGACTCCCGAGGTCAGCAGGATTCTGATCGGTCGGTACGTGCCTCCAATCGTCGATCTCGTGCTCCTTGATTTTCTTCACGCGATTCGCCACGAATTGTCGGTACTCCCCATTACCGCGAAGCCAATGGAGCGCTACGAAGCTATCAAGCCAACATTGGACTGATGTCACAGGAAACCCATCCAGTAAACGGCGAATGCTAGCTACTGAATTAACTGCCATGGTATGGTCAATCGCTGTTTACCAAGGCGCGCTTTTGCCACCAGCCCCTGTGTTGTTCCAGAGTCTTGTCTAACAACTGCACGGCCGCTGCGACACAACATCCGCTTGCGTCTCCAATCGCATGGAGCTCCACTGCATTGATTGGTTCTCGGTTCGGTGAAAACGCTCGTGTGACCACTATGTTCTCGGGCAAGTCGGTCTCCCAGCGCTTCCACCTCGCTGCCAGGGCTTCTGGTAGGGGAGCGTCCCAGGCTTGTTTTAGCGCACACGCCTCTCTATAGATGAACTTTCCTTGCAGCGTTGTGGGAGAAGCTAGGCCAAGGGGATCGTAAATGCGAGCTAACTTCCCCAGAATTCCTCTCTTGGTCAGCTCCGCTCTCTCTTGAGAAAATGTAACTGCCAGGGTGTCCGCGACCTTATCCCATTTAAGGCCAAGGAGTTTACTTCCTCTCCAGAGGTGTTCGCACTTAAATGCTGCTTGGCGTACGTATCCTTGCTGTCATTGATACAATGCCGAGGGGTTTTCTTCTAACTCTGACACGTTAGAATGCCATTTGTGTAACTCAAACCCGGCGTCTGAGAAGATTGTCACAAAATCACATTTGAGCTCTTTAGCTTTGGTGACAGTAGGACCGCCAGAAATGAGGTCGTCAACGTAAAGGCTGTGAAGAATCTCTGCAACACTCTGTGGTAGTCTCTCGCTCCAGCTCTCCAGGTGTTGTTCAATCACTCCTCCTAACAGAAAGGGGCCAGGGTGCGAGCCCAAACAGCGCCCTCGTGAACCTGAAGACTTGTACTTGTGTGGAATGCAAGTCGCGCAACCAATGGAACCTGAGTGCATCACGCTCCCCCTCTCTGATGCGAACCTGTAGAAATGCTTGGCGCATGCTCCTGCGAAGGCCACTGAATGGAATCGTAGATTTTGTTTTGGAGAGCCGGACAGTCATTTAGAGAAGGCGCTTCCTTTCCTCCCCGGGCAGAACAGTCATAGACCACACGCATTTTCGAAGTTTCAGCAGTTTCCCTGAGAACTGCTCGATGAGGCATGTAAAACTCCTTTCCTCTGGCCTGCAAAGGAGCCGACTCAACCACGCCTTTTGTCAGCTGGTCCCGGATAATTGCGTCGTATTCGCTCAACTTTCCTATGCGGCGCAATTTTGGGAGTTGAGTGTATAGGCGTCGAAGACTGCCCTCCTTGTTAGTTGGGAGAGGTGGGTGATCTCCTTTCCACGGTAGCCCCGTTTCGTACCAGCCTTTCTCGGGATTTCGGGTCAGTTGTTGTCGGAACTCTTTATACACTTCTAACTGATCTCCAGCGGGTGAATCGGCTAGTCTAAGTACATCTAAAGCGCACAGCTTCTCATAATCACTCCCATCATCCACGGCCAGAAAACCAGCGCTCAAATCAGCCTCTATTCCTGGTGCCATAACAGCCCAACCAAAACGAGTAAATTCAGCCACAGGTTCTCCACGGCGTCCAACACGCGGTTGCGTGCGTGTGCGGATCTGTGTGTATTCATTTGCTCCCAGGATGATGTGAACTGGTAGACGTCTGTCCAATGACTGATCTTCCAACTCAACTCCAATCAGATGAGAGTAGTTAGCCATTCGCTCAGCGTACCGAGGGTTGTCAAGCATCAATAACTCCCTTTTGTCAATTTGCGTGACACGCGTGTTCAACGCGAAGTTTCCTATAACTGCGCGCAGGCACAGGTCGTTTTCTTGAAGCTTTGTTGTTGTAACGCCCTATAACGTAAGATCAATCAAAGCGGACGACACATACGATTGACTCGCTCCACTGTCGAGGAGGGCGCGGAATTTACGGCCGTTGACGCCAACAATGACAACTAGAAGAATAACAGACGATCCAGCGATGTTAGTTGTCAAACTAGGCACAGATACTTGTTGACAAAACGACGTGTGGTGTCTTCTTCGACACGTACGGCACGACAATTTGCTCGGGCATTTGTTGGCGTTATGTTGGCCTGTGCACAATTAAAACAAAGCCTTTTGCTAACTAAGAAAGCCTTTCGCTCCTTGGGTGTGGAAATTTCTCGGCAATCCGACGAAACATGTTATGTGCTATTACAATAGATGCATGAATTGTTGAAATGTCGGTCCTCAGAGAAAAAAACAAGATCACTTAGGGCTGAATGTTTAGAGCTGGTCGTATTCGTGTCTGTCCACTTGCGTAACGCTTCCAGCAATTGTTTAAACGACCACGAACGCCAATCACTGGGCACGTGTGAAACAAGCTCACTT
>BLFN01000868.1:3010348-3012848 GCA_014634225.1 Acropora yongei | reverse complement strand
ACTGTCTAGGTGTTAACTAGAAGTCGTGATTATTCCCTGCAGTTCTTTCACACGTTTATTTGTAAGTATATAAGTTTGTTTCATTACGCATCTTTTTTCCCTTTCTTAAGTTCGGTCGTTGTCCAGTATCTACCTTTCTAGGTTCGGTTTATAACATTGCTTTTTCTGCCGTTCTCGCCAGCCCTTTGGCATCATTTATCTAAAGTTGCACCACAGTTTGTAAGTATTTGTTTCGTGTTTTCCGTTGCTCTTTCACGTCCTTTACTTTTAGAACCATTTATGCATGTAATTTGTCTTCATTTATTTTGTTTTCAGTTGAATCGCAGTTTCCAGTGTTGAAATATTAAATGTATAGCGCATTCAAATGTGGTGTTTCCTTCAGTGGTAACGTCTCTCAGAATGTTTCGCTTAATAAGCCCCTCCCTGATATTCTGCATACTAGTAGATTTAGCTTAGGGCTCAATGGATGCTCTTGGCGGAGAATTGGATAGTGAAGGACTCCCTTGGTAACTTTGACAAATCTTGGGTGATCCACTAGAAGACTTAGCAACCTTGTGAATAATGCTTGCGTGCACCACAACGGGACAAACGTGACAGCCAGTATAGCTTGTTGAAGCATCACTTTCTTCAGACATCAATCAACAAAGCAAAAAGGAGGGAAAATATATGCAATTGAGAACTCGCCCAAGTTAAGAGTAAAAGGATCCACGAAGGATGCGAGGGGATGTGGCTTCCATGTGACTAGGCCTGCTCGCGAAAAAATCAATATCTTGCACCCCGAAGAGATTGCATAGCCTGACAAAGACATCGTTGCTCAACGTCCATTCAGTGTCCGCTTTAAAGTTGCGTGACAGGTAGTCTGAAGAGGCATTCGATGCCCCAGGTATATGCATTTTAATGCCCCAGGTATTTTTGCATTTTAATGTTTTCTGCATCTAGGACGATGCTTGATCTAATAAGGGGAGTATGTTGAGTAGTTGATTGATTATACGTCATGTAAGGATGGTTTCACTCGCTGCGTTCAAGATGGTCCCTCTTGAGTTGGTCGTGTCTAGCATTTTTTTTGGTATGTCTTTGTTAGATGGTCCTCCTTGAGTGTATAACGTCCAGTACTGTTTCGATTAAATTCATAGTCCAATTTCTACACAAAACGATGTCCCACCTTGTTATAAATAAGCGTGTAAAGGCAGTAGTTAGTTAGGAGCAAGAGTTGTTGTAGGCGAATCAAAGTCCAATACAGGTGATTGTAAGGTAACATGGCCGACTCACACAAGGAAAGACAACCTAACTTACAAAGAATGACACGTCTCTCCATGAGCATGTCACGTTAGAACATGTCCGATAACACGCTCTCTTCTTACAAAAATCATTTAACTAAGTACGTGTTATAAAGTTACTCCAAGATGATTGGAGAAATGAAACATGAACCGATAATGTCAATAGATCCAAAAGTTACTCCTAGAAGATTGGACAAATGAATATGAGCCGATAACGTCAATAGCTCCACATGCGAGGATTTTCACTCATGTTGAAAGTCCATATGGACTATGCCTGTTTACAACAACGGGTACTCAGCACCTATGATAAGAAAACAATTTGAAGTGAGAGTGACATCAAACAATCTATTAAGTCTGAATATCTGGCAGGTCGAAGGATAGTTCGGCCACTGCGAGTGACAGTTCGAGGTTTAGGCAAACTGGGCAATGAGGTGACTTAGGATGACTGTGTTGTTGTAGGTGGTGTAGCAACAGGGGTGGATGTGGGAGGAGACACCGTTGGATTACTTTCATCGGCTGTAGGTGGTGCTGTGGTAGCTGCAGAGACCAGTGGTGGAGGGGAGAGGGAACTTGATGGAGCCAGAGTTGTTACAGGTATCACTGATGGAGGAAGTGACAAACTAGCTGAAGTCCCTTGTGAACCCGGGGGTGGTGGTGGCATGGCTCTTAGAGAGTTTGGTTTTAGTTTGTCAGGTAGAGGGGGTGCAGCCCAGTTTTGAGGTGGTGAGTTGCGTGTGTGCTGAAGAGGAGCAGACTGGACTTGGATGCGGTTTCTTTGGGGTGACTGGCACCAGTGTCGATAAGGTATGACTGAGGACCGGCAGAGCCAATTACTTTTACTTGGATCCAGGCCTTGCTTGATGAGGTAGGTGTTGGCTTTGCATACATATAGCTGTCTGGAGGAAGATCCGGTAGGGGTACACTTGCATGTTGGTCATATGCCCGCTTTTATTTCAGTTTACGCTGAATATGGTCTGTTACCACTGTGTCCCGAGGGGCTGTAAAGGGTACCAGCGATGTTGCGGTCTGAGGGAGGTCGGTGCGGAGTGTGCGACCAATCAAACGCTGGGCTGGAGAGAAGGTGTGTTTAACTGGTGCAGTGTTATAAACAGACAAGAAGGCTAGATCTACGTCATCAGCAGTGAGTAGGATGTGTTTGGCTGATTTAACAGCAGCTTCTGTTCGACCGTTAGACTGAGACCAGTATGGGGAAGATGTAATGT
>BLFN01000868.1:2997638-3002638 GCA_014634225.1 Acropora yongei | reverse complement strand
AAACGTCGAAATGCGTCGTTTAATCCAATGGCAAAGATGTCCCTTTGCAATCGATCATCTGCTGCTGGAGGAAAATTGCACTTCTGATATTCCAAACGCACGAGAGTGTGCCACGCTTGGATGGACATTCCTGGGGATTGTTTCAGGACACGGAGAAAATTTGTGTGTACTTTGGATTAACGGCTCGCCGCCAAGATAGTGCTGGGAGAGCTTAGCGAGCCATTGAGCCGGTTTTTGCTTTTCCTCTTCTGGTATTTGCGAGTCGATGGTAGTCGTAAGCACGTCTTATTCTGCTTGGGAAAATGCGCGACGAAGAGTGACCATGGCTGTCGGGTGTTTGGCCGAGATCCAATAGTCCTCGCTGACGAGGGGTTTGGCGGGATTGATGTAATCTTGCATGACACAGAAGGCCCTGAAGTTAGCGACGAAAAACTTAAATGCACCGTGGCGATCCGCTGAGGCTGCATCAAAAATAGGGCGATCTTTGCCCATTTTGCGAGAGAAGTCGAAGATATAAGGATAAGCGAGAGCCCCAGATATAATAGTCGACAAGAACACTTGAGACAAGCCGGTTGGCTTGCGATGTTTGTAGCAATGCGACGAAGCTGAGCGTGATTAGGTCGGTCAACGAGAAGCAGGTACGAGCGATGATTGGCGCTGTGAGTTACAAGACTTCTGACACCATGTAGTAGGTCAACAAGAGCCAAGGTTCTTGACAAACTTTATTGTACAAGGTAACATGGCCGACTCACAGAAGGGAAGACAACCTAACTTACAAAGAATCATAAGTACGTCACGACGCGTAACATGAGTGTGTCACGTTAGAACATGTCCGATAACATACCTATCGCATGAGACCCGCGCGACATGGTTTAAACCGCGTTTATTCAGTGTTATTTGCAGTCGATAAATATTTCAATTCAATAGCAAATTGCATAACTCACTGTATAACTTTACGAAAAGCAGTATTAACAGTTTTTGAAACAAGAAAGGATTATTGGATTCTTTGGCAACGTCCTGCTATTTACGACATCTGAAGACTGGGTTCTCTTTATGCGATCCCACAAGCTCGTAGTAGCTTTAACATACCGAACTAACCCGTTGACTTGAAATGACGGTTATTCTGCCCTCCCACCTTTGTCACCTTTTTAGTCATGGCAGTAGTACACCATGTCCTGATTTATCCTTTTTCTTATGCCTCTATTTCTGCGGCTTCGAATTTCAGTTGCTTCAACGTCAATATATTCGACATGCTCACCTTCAACAAGGGACTCTGTTTGCAACTGGTCATTCTGTTCTTGGTTTTCATTTGCTACAAACTCTGCAACAGTACAAGTGGTTGGAATTTGGGGGTTTATAGAGTTCAGTATTTGCGAGAAGCACGTGTCTGTTAAGTGTATAACAATCATTATTGTTTCGAGTAGTGATGTCATGGTCACTCAAAGGAAAGATCACTCCTCTCTTTAGTACTCTTTGGGATGCTACGGCCACGAAGCAGCCAAAATTTTGATCTGTCGTCTCAGTAAAGGAGTACCATAGAACAATCGTTTCGGTCTCATTGGGGTTGTCAAATACATCTGATCCCGACATAGTAATATAGAAATTGCTGTTGCAATGTCATCTGGAGCAAACATATCGTATCCCGGCTTGATTGCGAGGAAGACTCCCTTGTGAAACAGGACTTGGACATGATGATGCTCCCTGTTTACCGTTTCTTCTGTCTGATTCATCTCGTCAGCATTGGCAGATGATGGAAGGGTGCCAGTGTCATTAATGGCTACAATATCAGTGGCCTATTTTTGCCGTTTTCAGCCTTGTAATCCCTTAAAATGGCATCATGTGGTTTCGTGGCAGCGACTACAAACCATTTTTGGCACCGTTGTCAAAATCGCAGTGAAATGTGGTCAAACGCCAAACTTCAGAAATAAACAGATATTTTCTGTATTGCTTACGAGTTTTGACAGTTTTATATATGTGTTCAAGTTCTTATTTATCGTCTAGATTATATGCAGATGATACTTCATTAACTGCATCTGGTAATGATCTTGATAAATAAACTATCATTTACCCGATATCTTTGATTGGCTCTGCTGCAATAAACTAACTTTGAATTGAAGTAAAACTAAGTGTGTCGACCTCGGCCAAAAGTAAATAATATATACTTTATATATATATATATATATATTAACTATTATTCCACGAGCGCGCGTTGGATAAGAGATGATAAATAGCCAACGAGGTGCGTAGGGCCGGGTTGGCTATAATCATCTCATATCCAACAAGCACGAGTGGAATAATTGTTTTATTAAAAAGTCCCTCAAGATATTACACAAATCTTCTCGACTTTATTTTGAGAGAAGAAACCGGGTGTTACAATGTACAGATAATTTTAAAATGTGTAAATTGTCTCAACTTGAATTGCTTAATTTCGTGTTCCACTAGATCGTACTTCGATTCCATTGGATCGTACTTCCATTCCATTGGATCGTACTTCCATGCCATGAATCGTACTTCAATTATTTTGTCGCTAGTTACATCACATTGGTTTATTCCTCAGTGGCATTTCACATTTATCCGTACCTCCGTGGAAACAGCATTGCATCCACCGAATCGTAACTAACGTTCGGCCCTAGTCATTATTTGGTCAGCGGTGAAGCGAGGAAGGCTAAACCTCGATCTCGTGTTTGTGTGGAGACATACGACGTACGATGACATGGCGTACAATTGAAAATCGAGTTGAATGTAGAGTGTCTATAATAGCCGTCAAAACCTTTCATGTCTCAAGGAAAAAAGTGTTGACGGGCCTACGCGATTCCTGCCATTCGCAAGCGATACGGAAATCAATGCCTTCAAAGTTTAGCTCATACCAAGGTGTCTTTTAACGAATTTCCTTTACGATATGATAATATGGGTGGCTCTTGAAATATTTCTTTTAGGTTTGTTGACGTTAAGTAAAGCCGGGTAGTATTGTGTTACAAAAGGCAATATTTTCTTTTTTGTGCTTTTGTGTGTCTTTGTTTTCAAGGGACCGTTTTCTATCTTTGAAGTTAACTTCGAAAAGGTGTTTCTCTAAAATTCATTTGGGTATCCTCTGTTCTTTAGGCGTGTTTTTGAAACTCTGCATATTTTTGTTAAACGTCGAGTGTGACGAATTTGTTCTTAGGAGGCGCAGCGCCACTCCTTTTATGAATCCTTTCTTTACGCCTGGTGGATGATACGAATAAAAATTCGTGTATTGAAAGATCTCTGTTTGTTTGTAATGCGTTTGCATATCGAAGGTGGAGTCTCTGTAATCTCTCGCCTTTGTATGTACACTTTTGAGTCCAAGAATGCAATTTCTGAGTCTGATATCTCTGCCATAAATTTTATTGTATCGTGGTAGTGGTTTGCCCTCGAAACAAATTCCTTGATGTTGTCTTCGTTTGTGTCCCACAGACAGAAGACATCGTCAATATATCTCTTCCAATCTAGCGGTTTAATTTTGCTCTTGCTGATAATGCCTTTTCATTTTAACTCACTGCGTTCGCACAAATGAAAAATATTTTCTAAACCGTTACAGAAACTTGCCCAACACAACAACCACAGTCAAATTTGGTTGGTAACTCACGGAGCCAATATAAGCTTTATTGCTGTATTCGAGCGCCAACGGCTACATTATTACTATTGCACGGAAATACAACACCAAGCTATATCCTTATCAAGCTAGCATGCTTAAATAATACTTGCGATACAGTAAATTGAATGAAAATATACAAAAACTTGGGTGCACACACAAAGGCTTCGGTTAACGATAGCTGTTAAATGCCTAGGCTAGATGAAACATATATTCTTGCCGATATATCTTCTTGAACTTAGGTCCTTGGCGCAAGCGGATTTCCATCTACCATGTAATTTTAGTAACCTGTCTGACACAGTGCCGTCACGCGAGTTTACAGCCGCGGCTGCCCCACCGGACCTAAGACTGTGTAACCCAAAGAGCCTGGAGTTGTAACCCAGAGCTGTGTTCTTTGTTGCCTAAAACATAACTAAAAGTAACATTAACTATATAATGCATGCAGCCAAAAATCAGTGCGGCATGAGCCATACTATGAGTGTTGGGAGAACCATTCCTCCTGAACAGTTGGGTCAAGCAGGCCGTCAAAAGACAGGTTCCATTGGCAAAACAAACTGAACCTTAACATCGTTACATCAACTGATAAATTTTCAACAATCAAGTAGTTATCTATTCATCGTCGAAGGTTGCCTCGACTTAAACTGATCAACCTTTAATACGTGGCCAAAAGGAAATTACTAACAAGATACTAGTAAAGTGCTATTCGTTGTCAGCGCAACAGCTTCTCATTAAATAATGCCCAGCAGGGCAATAAACACCGCAACACCGCATTGGCGCTATTCGTAGTCAGCTCAACTTCCGCCCGTTAGATTGTGACCAAGCGGTCAAACATTTAGGCTTCAAAAACGAAAAAACTAACACGATACTAGTAAACTGCTATTCGTTGTCAGCCCAACAGCTCCTCATTAAATAATGCCCAGTAGGGCAATAAACAACGCAACATTTCGTTGGCACTATTCGTAGTCAGCTCAACTTCCGCCCGTTAATTAGGTTGTGACCAAGTGGTCAAACATTTAGGTTCTTAGCCCCCCCAAAAAACCCAACATTCATTCTTAAGACCACTGCATATCCTGGTGTAGCCGGT
Organism: Acropora yongei; assembly: GCA_014634225.1. Classification (NCBI taxonomy): domain Eukaryota; kingdom Metazoa; phylum Cnidaria; class Anthozoa; order Scleractinia; family Acroporidae; genus Acropora; species Acropora yongei. Next base: position 2,997,941 of record BLFN01000868.1, on the reverse strand, counting down.
GAACCCAGAGTAGAATTACGATTCCGTTCGTGTATCAAAGCTTGACTCATTGATAGAACTCTTAAATCTTGGATGCAAGTGTAATAAACTGGTTAACACGGGCCAAAACACGGCCGACTTCCGTAGAGGAACAACAAGGGTGCTCTTGGCTCCCTGATTATATATAAACGCAAGAGTTTGGGAATAAGACAAACTAGCAGAACCAATTGGCTATTTTCTATATTCCAAGACTGCATAAATGCATCGATGCCCGATGTATCCGTGTTCCAAAATCTAGAAAAATATCTGACGATTTTTCTGTTA
>BLFN01000868.1:2970523-2973023 GCA_014634225.1 Acropora yongei | reverse complement strand
GGAAAAAATGGAGATCAGAACTACCACTCTTAGAGAAAATCAAGATTCCGAGATACGTAAAGCCTCCCAATTTCGGTGAGTCAGGTGCGACCGAGCAGCACTCAAACCATTGCCAGTGAAGCGGGTCTCGGACAAGTGACCTAGTTGCGCCTCATCGCCAATCTACGGCAAGTGCATGTGAGCTTTCCAATGGGTAAGGCCCGCGTTGCACCATTGAAACCTCAATTCTACGTCTTGAACTCACTGCAGCTTTGATTTCCGTCGATTTTGCCACCATGCTAAGCAAAGACCTCAAGTACCATGATCCAGTAGAAGTATTTTACACCGACTCCTCAGTCGTTTTGAGTTACATCCGCAACGAAACGAAACAAGACGCTTTCATACTTATGTTGGAAATCGTATTCCGCGCATACACGACATATCCAATCCACAACAGCGGCACCACGTTGCCACCCCAAGCAACTCGGCCGACATCGCTTTAAGAGGCATCAGCGCCAAGGGACTCGCTGAACGTGACATTTGGTTCAAAGGCCCTGGCTTTTTATGGGAGAACAACGTGACAGTGGTGAACACGAACCCAGTTCAAAACCTAGACCACGAAAATACCGAAATAAAGAAAGTGAAAGCGGCAGTCCTCATTTCAAATGGTGTAGTGCTCAAAGAAAAGGAAACGAGAATCTTGAAACGCTTTAGCCACTGATCCTCATTCATTCGATTGAAGAGAAGCATTGTCAACATCCAGAGAATGATCGGACGGAATCGTCCAAACAAGCAGTACAACACAAGACCTGTTATCGGTGCCCCAACAGTGAAAGAAAAGGTCTTAGCAGAAGAAGTAATCCTCAAGTCAGTGCAGTACTGAAATTTTGCTGAAGAAATACAAATCATACGAGACCTTAAAGACAGCGATCGTATGTTCTAGAGTCGCCAGAACGACCACACTTGAAATGAAAGGCTAAAACAGACCAGCTCACTCTTTAGACTTGACCCCTTTCTCGATGAAAGGGGATTACTCAGAGAAGGAGGCAGACTTAAGAGAGCCAGCAAGTTATTTGAGGTGAAATATCCCATTATTATTCCTAAGCATAGTAATGTAACCGAGCTACTCATCAGACATTACCACATTAAAAACCAACGTCATCAATGACCCATAAAGCCCTCCGACAAGCTGAGTTTTGGATTATGAGTGGCCGTTCCTCTGAATCCAAGAAACGCCTGAAGTGCACTTCATGTCGCAAATTACGCAGAGTTGCTCAAACGCAGAAGATTACTAACCTTCCTTAAGAGCATCTCACTCCTGCACTGCCCTTTAAGTATGTTGGCATGGACGTTTTCGGCCCCTGGTATATCAAAGAGGGTCGGAAGGAATTAAAGCACTGGGGTTTAATCTTCACTTGAACACCATGGAAACAGATGCATTTATCAATGCTCTTCTTTGATTCATCAATCGAAGGGGCAGAGTGCGCCAAATGAGATGCGACCAAGGAACAAACTTTGTAGGAGGGAAGACTAGCTCAGCGTAGCTTTGAATGAAGTGAACACTGGTCCACTTAGAAAGTTTCTTCTGCCTCAAGATTGCTATTTAATAGCGTTCAAGATGAATGTGCCATCTGCCTCCCATATGGAGGAGCAGAGTTGTCAAGACGTTTTGGACCGTTTTCAGTTATGATATCACGTTGTTTAATACTTAAGCTGTTTTCCACCCGTCCAAAAGTCTTTGACGATTTTGCAGATACAGTACGTTTATTGTCAGTTTTCCTCGAAAGTGGTCTGTTGCAATAAACGGCGTCACTACTTTCCGGATCATGTAAGACTTTTGCTTCGTCCTTATCACTGACTTAATTTCTACCCACCGCTTCTTGACTTTCTCGAAACATAACCCGCGAAACAAGCAGCGGCGAAATGTTCTAACATTTCCTGCACTGTGGTGGTTTCATTTAATTTTTCCACCGATACCAAACAATTACAGGCCTCTAAGCCGATTTAACAAAGAGTCTTATGGAGGTACTCCTCAGTCAAACAGGCTGCCGCGATAAAAGTTTGTGGTGTCCTTATAAGGTAATAAATGAAAAGTTTTATTGAAGGTCTTTGCAATTTTGAAGGTACAAACAAGTTGATAAGGACCTGTTGAATCAGCAAAGGCGTAGTGAAATTTACTTTTTCCCATTTCAATGTATTCAGTTTTGTCGCATGCCATCAATAATTCACAAGATCCCTTATCTTTGTCAACAAGATTCAACCAAACAAAAACCATAATAATGGGATCGTGTGCAGGCATTTCGATCTATTATGACCCAAAACTGAAATTTACCTTTCCCCATTTCAATGTATCAAGTTTTCTCGCATGCCACCAATAATTCATAAGATCCCTAGTCTTTCCCAACAAGATTCAAGCAAACAAAAACCCTAATGATGGGATCGTTTGCAGCCATTTCGAACTGTTGTGACCCCAAGCTGAAGTGTTGCACTTTTCCTTGTTCTACAGGAAAGCTTTTCCGCC
>BLFN01000868.1:2955523-2958023 GCA_014634225.1 Acropora yongei | reverse complement strand
GGAGGGATAGGGGGAGGAGGAGGAGGAGGAGGAGGAGGAGGGGAAGGAAGGCTGGTGCAAGTTGACATCTCTTGGAGAGGAAGTGGAGGAGGAGGAGGAGCAGGAGGAACACTGGGACAATTTAACATTCTGAGGGGAGTAGAAGGAGTGGGAGGCATTTTAACTGCACCTTCCACAGCAAGAGAAGTTGGTGTTGGACCATTATTTTTATCACTAGATTTGGGTGGAACAGGAATTGGACTTTCAGGAGCTAACAACGACAGTGGAGAAAGCTGTGGTGGACAAGGAAGAGGTGGCGGATATTGCATAAGATTAGTTATACAAGGACTTGAAGGTGGTGTTCTTGTAACAGGTAGACCTGCTCCAGGATGCATCTGGATGACAGTGACATCAGGCCAAATCTAGAGATCAACAATAAACAAGAAACATTAGAAAAAATGTTGCTATAAAGGACTTTTCCTATTTCTGAAAAGGAACACAGAAAGCGTAAAAAATCATTAAATGCCAAAACCCAAAACTTCACCATCAATCACCAAATATTTACCAATAAACTACAGCATTAAGAAAAACACAGCAGAAGAAGGGAGAGTCACTGAGTCTCCAAAGATTTATCAAATAACAGGACAAAAAACACAGTGGATATTCTGAATAATATCACTAGCTGCCTTTTTGTACATTTGTTATCCTCCTGTTTAAAAAATTAATATTACACTAGCACAATTCAAGAAACCTCTTGTACCTTGCCACCCAATATTAAAGGTTACTTGAGTTACTTTTTTTTTTCAAGAGTATGGTCGCCAGTGTCATTAATTTTTGGGATTCAATGGACTGGGTGGCATTTTACCTCAATTTCATGAGATACACTGTGGAGCAGTGTATTTTCTAGGATGAAGATGCTATCAAATGATATTTAGTTTTGCCTACGGTATACGTAGTTATCTTTGATGAAGAAGATTTTGGCTTGTTACTCAGATGTCTACTGTAAAAACAAATAGTACACTACAATCACTGGATGGCCATTTCGATGATAATGAATAAAATACATCAGGAAATTATGTCTAGACTAAACTGAAGATTTGTATTGGGGGTTTTATTACAATTTTAGTACAGGACAACACAACTTGGGCAGATAAACTGGGATTTCCTCAGTAGGATAGATTATTGGTTGACATTTGATGGTCAACGATGAAATTTTCGTTTCCATGTTTTAATTAAATGATCTTCTGCATCGTATAAAATTGTTTCACCTGATTCCAATATACATTTGTCTAAGTTACAAAATCATTTGTTTCACATGTCAAACTCGATCAATGTTATGACCTTTCTTGAAATCGTCCCCAGTATCATAGCTTCTCTTTATCACTACCATCGAATTTGCAGAATTCACGCAATTCTTAAATTGCCGATGTTAAAAATGATTTTCCCCTTTACAATGCAAGCGCTTACCTGATCATGGATGGTCCATCGATCGACCTCATCGCACTCTTGAACCCAGACCACCTCTGCATTTAGTCGATGTTGATAGCTTAGGACCTCGGCTTTGCGATTGTATGACACTCGAAATAGGCCCGAAACTTTTCGGGCCTATTTCGGGTGCCACGTTTCTCTTTACACCTTCACAACGCCGAGTTTCGTTCTAAACCATCAAACTTCGCAATCCTTTTGGTTTTTCATTCATTAAACATATGTTAGCTGAGAACAGCTTTCCAAAACAAGCGGATTGCAGTTTGGCAATTGGCTTTTCGGGTCCGACAAGTCCTCCGGACTTCCGAGAAACAGGCCCCGTGGGGCAAAGAGGTTTGTTCGTTGAGTGGATCCCGCGAATTTTTCTGATTGGATGGGAAGAAAAGATTTTCTTCTCAGGCGATCAGTACACTACTGATTGTAAGAGTTTTCCCTACAACTTTAGTTTTAGCGAACGAAAATTGATTTCGTGAACTCGTTACTTTTAGCCTTATGCACCATTTTTTTCGAACAGGCTTTTTACGATTAGCAGAAGCCTAAATATCAACATTTATGAATGAGCGGTTTTAAACTATTTGGTTCGTGGTCAAGAATTGCTCTGGCGCGATCAGCAGTACACTGATAAGCTTTTAAATTTTAAGACACGCTTTTTCGCTAAGAGAATCCAAAAACGGATTTGTGATCTTTACACAGACATCATCTAGCTTTTCACTACCAAAAAACGCAATATCCGCAAAATTAATTGTCTATTACTCACGGTTCAATGTGCGGAAGATTTGCATTGCTGAGGAGTTTCTACTTTAGATTTATATATATATGCTCCGTCCATTGAGTTATCAAGCTATGGAGAATACACTTTCGTTTATAGTGGAGCATTGCACCGGCATCACAGATGTCAGGGTTCGAGTCGCCGTTCAGGCCTTTCTCGCTGCGAGGATCACGCACATTACTTTCTTTGTGTATCTATACAATTTCCCAACTCAACTATAACTCAAAAGGACGGAAGGCCTTCGAGAACAATCGATCTTACTACGAG
>BLFN01000868.1:2909021-2911521 GCA_014634225.1 Acropora yongei | reverse complement strand
ATGTTGGTTGGCCTGTGCAGTTGGGGGTCTTCTGTTGTCCACCTGCATGTGGATCTCTCATGTTTGTTGTGGCATTTGCGTTCCCTGGAGGGTCTGTGGAATTTTTATACATGCACGCCAGCCCATAAGTTTATGTCAACTTTCATTCCTGCCAGCAGGGTTTTGCTAGGCCCTTAAGCCAGTGCATCAGTCGGGGGTTTGTGTTCCCTTGCAATTTGCTATGTTTGTTTGTTTGTGCAGCTGTGCCAGTGCATGCGTTGAGCTCATATGGGTAGGCCTGTGCCATCAGGGGTCTTCTGTTGTCCATCTGCCTTGTGCTTGCTGTAATATTTGCTTTCCCCTGAGGGTCTGCAAATTGTTTTGCACATATGCCAGACCATATATCTATGTCTACATTCCTACCGTGCCAGCAGGATTTTTTTTTGTGAGGCACTTTCACAGGTACATCTGTCAGGGGTCTGCGTTACCCTTGCCTTTTGCTGTGCTCTTTCATGCAGCTGCGCCAGTGCATGCCTTAAGCTTGTGTTGGTAAACCTGTGCATTTGGCGGGTTCTGTGGTCCACATGCGCATGGATCCCTCCTGTTTTGATGTACCGTTTGTGTTCCATGAGGAGTCTGCGAAATTGTTATGCATACCGCTTATGTCAACATTCCTTCATGTTAGCAGTGTTGTGTGCAACACTTCCACTACTGCATCTCTCAGGGGTCTGCACTCCCTTGCATTCAGCTGTGTTTCTTCGTGCCGCTTCGCCAGTGCATGCTTTGAGCTCGTATTGGTAGACCTGTGCAGTCGGCAGTCTTTTGTTGTCCAGGTACGCATGGATCTGTCGTGTTTTCTTGTAGCTTAATGTTTGTTCCCTCGAGGGTCTGCAGAATTGTTATGTACGTGCACCAGTCCATATGCATTTGCCAACTTTCCTTTGTGCTGGCAGTCTCTTGTGAGGCATTGACCCCTGTGTATCAGTTAAAGGTGTGCATTCCAGTGCATTTTGCTGTGTTCCATCGTGCACCTAAGCCACTGCATTCTTTGAGCTTATGCTGGTAGCCCGTGCAGTCAACGGTCTTTTGTGGTCCACTTGCACGTGGATCGCTCGTGTTCGTTGTAGCGGTCGTGTGAATTGTTACGCACAAGCACCATATACCTAAATATGTGTTTCTTCGTGGCAGCGGTTTTTTACAAGGCACTCACGTCAGTGCATCAGTCAGGGGTCTGCGTTCCCTTGCATTTCACTATGTTCATTCCTGCAGCTGCGCCTGTGCATGCTTTGAGCTAGCATTGGTAAAAATGTGGATTCAGTGGTCTGCTGTTGTCCACATGCACATGGATCCGGTGTTTGTTGTGGGTTGTGGGTTCGGGGTTCTGGGTTATTCCTCCCCCCCACCCCCTCCTCCTACTCCATCTGAGGCATACCTGTTTATGGGCAGTTTGAGGTTGGCACATTGCGATGGTCTAGGCTGTCAGCGTGGTCCCGAGCAGTTCTGTGGTCGTTGGGTGTCATCGGTAATGGGTGATTCAGGGCTCTGGCTTAGGGGCCAGGAGCCCTTCCCTCCGAGCCATCTGGCTCGGAGGTCCTCTGGCTGGGTGTGGGGGCTCATGGCTGGGTTGTCAGGTTTTGCCAGCCATCAGTGCGGTCTCCATCTTGGCGCTGGCTGCCAATAGTGGTAGCTCCAGGATGTCTGGGGCACCCAACCTCCACAGACTCAGTTAGAGCAACGAAGTTGTTTACTTCATTTAACAATCTTATCTTCTGACTACAAGCCTGCAAATTTAAGCGCCAGTCCTCATACATTATTTTGTTGGACAAATTTAAGGCTTCTCTTTGTATATGCTGACAGGGCTCTTCTGTTATGACGTGAAATCAAAAAGATAGAATTTTGATGTGATGGCTGTAATGCCTTTTGATTTTTTCATTTTCTGCTCACGTATCACGTCTATGCTAAAATGTAAACAAGCTCTGACTCATGCCCAATTATTCATGCAGAAGTCTCGTGGTCTTCAATAAATAATTATGAAGACACTTCTAAAGCGATTTTTTTTTTTTCACTGAAACATATTATTCTCTCTCCTCTTTTTTTGTCTGACCAAACTGGTTGCATGTCAGGTCAAATTAAACCTTGTACCTGGCTTGACATAATTTATTGACAGGCTTTATACAACACAAAACTATATTTTTGGACTACTGTTACTCCACCCTTTAACTGTTACGTTAAATAATAATCTATTTATCTACCAAAAGTCACCTCCACGAATATGCTGAAGTTGATTTGATGGCAGTACCATAACAGGCTGAAATCCATGATGTCTCAGTTTTTGGTTGATTGTTCCCCATTCACCTATTATACCTGCCTGTAGAAAACGAGAAGGTCAGAATTTCATTTTGGCCCAAAAGCCATACACTGCCAATTGCTTCATCCCAATAGTTGTCGCAAACAAATCCATAGTAACGAAATACGCATGCAAATATAAATAGACACAGTACCACAGGAAATGTTTATCCTG
>BLFN01000868.1:2807399-2809296 GCA_014634225.1 Acropora yongei | reverse complement strand
TCACGACCCGTTCTGGAACCCAATCTCTTTTTTGCTCTGTTACGCGGTCAACTTGACTGGGCGTGGCCGAAGCAGGAACTTTAAGGCTCGATTTTAGGACGAAAACACGTCAGAATCCAATTTTTTTTGTCACAGTACTTTTTTTCACATTATAGAGATACCAAAACTAAAAAAACCCTGTTGGCCGTATAGACACTTTAAATAGTTTTCCTCCTTTTGTTGGCTTGCCCCTTCATCCTTATTATTCTTGTTAATATCTCACTTTATTATACTATTTATTGCATATTTTCATAGTATTGTTACTGTTATTATTCTTACTATTAGATACAGTTATATTGGATTGCATATTGATCCTAGGTTCTTAAGCCCTTAGAACGCATGCAGATAAGCGCTATATAATTGTTAGTTATTAGTTATTAGGTTGGACATGGAAATACTATATGAATGCTATATTATCATGCAAATAAAACACACAAAGAACCTTAACTCCGAGAGATCTGAATTGGGCACAACATTGAGTTGGCGGAGTCGTTCAATGAACAACGTTTACTATAACCCCATTTCCGCGCACAAAAAAATAAGCACAGCACCCTCAATTGTTGGCACTCAAATGGCGATTTTTTGGCACGGCACTCCTTATTTACACGACCAAAATGATTGCGTTTTCCTCGTACTGGGTACAGTGGCACTTTTTCCTTGGCACCCCTAATGATCCATCTTTATTTTTTGTGGGAATGGCGGAAAAAATCGAAACTGGAAAGTATCTAAGAAAAAGTGGCTATTTCCAGCAATAACTCAAGTAGTTATACCTCCGCGAGGTCGTCTCGGCACTCCTTAAATTTTGGGCACCGGTGCCAAACTATTTTTTTACACGTCGATAATTTAGAGTGCCGTGCCGAAGAAAACGTCAGTATGGTGCCAAAAATTTAGGGTGCCATGCTGATTCTTTTGTGCGTGTAAATAGGGTTACGTCTAGCTAAGTGAACCTCCGCAACCAGGTTGAGTACAATACTTCAAAATTCAACCCTACGTCTTCATTAAGACGTTATCCATAGTGCAGTAGCTTTTACGTAGCTAACATGCTCACGCTTCATTAAAATTATTGGACAAAAATTTCGTAACTAGGTTGTCAAAGGAAACTCAAAAATGACCTTTGGCAGTCCTCCTCAGAGTCGTCATCTCCGCCGTCGCTTTCGCTTTCGCTGTATACTATGTTCTTCAATGAAAGAAGCACTAGCTGTCTCACAAGCGTTTTGCTCTCGCTGGCGAACCTGATGTAGCTCGTCCAGAAATAGTAGCTCAGGTACAGACAGATCTCTGATATGGCTGCCAAATAGTCCTTTCAGTTGCAAAAGGAAGGCTTAGATGCTTAACAGTTTTCTGCGAATTAAAAGGTCTCTTCCCCTCCTCTCAGTGGACCAACTCTCCAGAGGATTCTCGATATCCAGGGATGCTTTTAAACGTTGATGCTGGTGAGAGAAGTGCACAAGAGTGTTACGCATTTCACTTTGTAACAAAGTGATTTCCTCCCGACAGCGATCTACCAAACAATGCAGGTCAATTGCCTTCCTCTTGATGGTCACGGGAATCTCGCTTCTTAAACCTCAAAGTTCATCAGCCCGGGTCCAAACAGTAGTGTCAGGATCCTTCACTGTGTAAAATTGCAACGTGCGTGGCAAGGACCAAGTGGTACTGCATTCTGTTCTGTTGTAATCCTCTAGGAAGGCCCTCAACGCCTTGGCGGCTTTAGTAATCTGCTTCGATAATCATCTCGCAAGCGCGTGACCATCTGTGCAAGGAAATAAAAAAAATTCTATCAATGTTTTAACATGGAATCGTAAAAAAAACCTTGAGTGAGATGGATTTCAAACTTTCATGGGTCAATTGATAGAGACAA
>BLFN01000868.1:2693336-2695836 GCA_014634225.1 Acropora yongei | reverse complement strand
AAGTCGCCACGCATCCAGAAAGGGATTGAACTTCTGCATGATCAGTGCAGCCGCGGGGTACATACATAACGAAAAGAGAACACTGACGAGTGTGTACTGGAAAAAAAAAGAAGACAAAGGAATTGAGTGAAGTCAGGATAAGATGCACCCTAGCGAACAGATGTCCATGTTTTTCCGTAGGTTGGTGAAAAGTGAAACCTATTTGTTCGCTTGTTGTTGTTGCTGTTTTTGTGCAAACGTACAAGGAGATTGCACTTTTTTTTTGCAAACGTACTATCCAATCCGTTTACAATTCGACTTGTTGAAGATATCTACTCCTCTTTCCGAACTTCGACTTTCTATTCTCTTCTTCTTTTATTTTTTTACAAGCAAGTAAGAATGACTTATAAAAAGCTTAACCGCTGATTTTAGTAATAATTATTGATTACACTTACCACATTCATCTTCACTTGTCTCTTGTATAGCTTTCCTTCCTTTAAGACTGGCATGGAGGAGTAAGTTTCCACCTTTTTATACCCCTCACAGGAAATCTTCAACAAAGTAGCCACAAGAATCTTGGGGGCAAGTAGCAATACGAGAATTCTACACAGCTAAATGCACCCACTTTCATTTTAATTTTTGAAGAACATGCATTGAAAATAGAGAGAACGCCGCGTTAATCAGAAACAGAAAGTCTCATTTAAGCGTTGTACTGTTGATGCTTTTAGAGAGCCTTTAAAGGAATTTTTTTCCTTCAGTGACGCAGCATCACTCTTGGAAACTTCCTTTGCTAATTATTTCGGAACAGTTTTTTTTATCAGTTAAGTTGCAATATTCTTAAACTATTAATTTGCTGCTCTTCCCTATACAGTGTCGATGCAATATAACGAATGCTCGGTAAACCAAATTTCTGAAGTGGGTTTTGCTAGAGCAGGCTTTGTTAAAAAAGCAATGTTTTATTAGAGGCAGAGTTTTGCGGGGCTTTGAAGAGGGGTATGACTGTCGCGCCGATTTGCTGGGCTCTATTGGCATCCAAATTATCAAGTGGTATTTAAAACACGATGGCAGGAATACATTGGCTCGTTAGCCAAAACAGTATATGATTAAATTCTGTCCAGCTGTCAACTCTCTTTTGGTTGGATCTCAGTGAAGTTGTTCTTTCCTCCCATCTTTTCTACGCCTTACGTTCTTTTCCTCGTCAACTGATGAGCTTACTGGGTCACGGTGTTGAATGAGTCTTTTAAAATTAAAAGAAGACAACGAAGGATAGTTAATTATATAACCTGGCCTTCTGTGTCTCTTCATTGTTCATTATTGTGCATTTAAGAGCTTATCATGATAACTGAATGGTTGGGGTCGGGAGCCTCACCGTTAGAGGATATCCTACGTTTCCTGAAAGCCTCACTAGGATCACGAAGACGTTACCTCGAGAGAGGACTTCATTATCATGTAGAAGGATACAACAGCTCTATCATAACGGCCTTAAAGATTTGTAAAATTAATTGAACCTAAACAACAGCTCATGGCTTCGATTGATTTCATATTCGCAGTTCAATATATGATTTATTTTTCCATGCGAACACACACCCATATATATATATATATTTATATATACATACATACATACATACATATTTATTTATATACATATATATATATATACATTTATAATTCCGTTCAAGACAAATAGTTTATGTCTAACGAAGAAATGTTATGACACTTTTCCAAGCTCCAAGCGGAAAATTAGTCCTATCAATCAGTGATATCGCACCTGTCGACTATACAATTATACTATACAAAGAAGTGCAAGAAGTGCAAGCTTACTCGATGACTTCAAAATTGCTAAAAGACTCGTTGGTCGTTAAATATAAGGTGCACTATCCAACTGAATGTAGCTTTCCCGATTTGGCCGTTTCGAAATTCGTGGTCACAAAAATATTTTCCTTGCAAAAATTAATTCCTAATTTGTCACATATTCACAAAGAGACGTTTAAGCCGACGATAAGACTTTTCTGCCCTTCATGACAAGCGAGCAAGCTCACGGGAAGTTTGTCAATAAATCGGAAGCAAGCTCCAGTACCTTGTGCAAAGCGGGCATTACTTCCACGGGAAGTCATACTTATTTTAGCGGCACTGTTCTGTTCCTATTTTCGAATAATATACCATTAGGCAAAACTTTCCAAGGTCAATGCTGGTGTTGCTGGGTGCCTGGTTAAAAGTAAAGAGGTAACAGTTTAATGCACTTTAGAGGGTTTCAGATCTTTTTGTCTCAACTAGTTTGATGACGCGGATTTGTAATCTCTAGAGTTTTACTATTACAATTAAACGCATTGTGGATCACGTATGTAACAAGCATGTCAGAGGTCATATTGGCTGTTTTGTTGCATTAGCCTTGGCCTGAAGCAGTACTGTAGCTTAGAAATACAAATTTGAGACGTATTTCGTTATTAATGCTTATAATAATCTTCTTTTTTTCAGTTGTTCGTTCTTCACTGAGTTTACAACATGGCGACTGTAATAT
>BLFN01000868.1:2588704-2591204 GCA_014634225.1 Acropora yongei | reverse complement strand
ACTTGCTACATTTCATGATGTTGTCAAATTGGTAATGCAAGAAGCAGCCCTGGCTACTGACCCAGTATTCTCAGCTGAAGCCCTTAAGGAAGCAAGGAAAAACGAGTTCACAAGTAGTAGCAGCAGTAACAACAATGGGAGAAGAATCAAGAGCGCAAGTAGCTCCTCTACAAATGCCACACACCCTGAAGAGCAATCACCTTCAAGTTCATTCTGTAACAAACAACAGCACAGTCTGGAGAACTGCTCAAGTTTCAAGAAGAAGACTGTTAAAGAAAGAAAAACGTTTGTTCAAGAAGCAAAATTATGTTTTGGTTGTCTCCGCTATGGCCACCTGTCAAGAGGATATCGAAATCGGAAGGTGTGCAAAACTTGCAGTATCCCCTACCCGGCCATCCTTCATGATGAAAGCAAGATTTCTCCCAAGCATGATAGCGAAAACCAAGCAAGAAGCCGAAGCAACTAGCAGCTGTACAAGTACCTGTAATGCTACTGGAACCACCGATACCATCACAAATTCTATGATTGTTCTGGTTCGAATGTACGACCAAGACAACCCCAAACGACAAGTGGTGATTTATGCGCTGCTCGACCCAGCTAGTAATGGAACTTTCATTAAAGAGAGCATACTCGAAGAACTGCAAATGAATGGAATTGAGACTCACTTGAAGTTGAATACAATGCACGGTTCAGAAGTAGTTCTTGCTCGTAGAGTTGGCGACCTAATCATAGAAAGAATGGATGGAGAGGTCCACATCGAGCTTCCTAAGGCATACTCAAGGAATGAAATACCATCTAAAAGAGACAAGATCCCAAGACCAGAGTCGGCAGCAAAATGGCGACACTTACGTCACTTAGCCAACAAAATTTACCCATATCAAAAAGACCTGCAAGTGGGGCTTTTGATCGGCTCAAACTGTCCGAACGTCAGAAAGCCGAAGCACGTTATTCCTGGTAGAAGCAGTGATCCTTATGCCATCCGTACCTTTCTTGGTTGGTGTATCATTGGTCCAGTGACAGGGAGTACGAACAAAGAAGATTCGGATGTTTCATGTCACAGAGTTGCCGTGAAAGAGATTGGCAGTGAAGAACTGCCTTCCCATGGTTTTGTTGTTGAGACGCTCGTTAAAGAGATCTTTCCAGAAGCAGTCGAGAGAATGTTCGAGCGAGATTTCAATGAAGTGAAGTACATGGCTCAACAGATCCTTTCCATGGATGATCGAAGATTTGTGGCGAAAGTTAAACAAGGAATCACTCATCGTTCAGATGGACACTATGAACTGCCATTGCCACTACGAAATGAATCTTTAGCCCTGCCAAATAATGAGAAGCTTGCAGTCCATCGCCTCCAGCAGTTGAAACAGAGATTTCAAAGAGATGATAAATACAAAGTAGACTACATGGCATTCATGAATGACATGGTTAAGAGGGGATATGCTGAGAAGATACCAAAGGACGAAGTAAGGCAAGATGGAAGAATATGGTACCTACCTCATCATGGTGTCTTCTACCCTCAGAAGCCTAACAAGATCCGGCTAGTTATTGACTGCTCCGCGGAGTACAAAGGCGAAGCTCTCAAAGAGCATCTTCTTCAAGGCCCGAATCTCACTAACAAGCTTGTTGGAGTGCTAGGGAGATTCAGAAGGGAGCCTGTTGCCTTCATGGCGGATATACAGTCAAAGTTCCTGCAGGTCCACGTCACTGAGTATTGTAGAGATCTCCTACGATTCTTGTGGTGGGAGGATGGCAACTTAAACAAGGAGCCTACGAGGTACGGGTTGACCGTCCATCTATTCAGACCAGGTTCATCTCCTGGTTGTTGTAACTTCGCATTGGAGAAGACTGCCGACGATCATGAACAAGAATTTGGTTTCGAATCAGCCGAGTTCTTGAGGAAAGATTTCTACGTTGATGATGGTCTGAAATCGGTACCTTCCACGAGTGACGCAAAGGAGCTCATATGCAAAACTAGAGATGTGTCGACGCGGAGGATTTAATCTGCATAAATTTACAAAGCAACAAGAGAGAAGTCATCGAGGCCATACCAGTGGAAGATCGAGCGAAAGGCATAAGGGAGTTGAAGCTAGACAAGGACGAACTGCCTATGGAAAGAGCACTAGGGGTGGGTTGGTGTATCGAATCAGACGCCTTCAAGTTCCGAATCGTGATGCAAGATCGCCCTTTAACGCAAAGAGGAATTCTTTCTACAGTTAGCAGTGTGTACGATCCATTGGGGTTCCTGGCACCTCTACTCTTGGTAGGAAAGGGCCTTCTACAAGATCTGTGCAGAGGTAAAGTGGCTTGGGACGACCCTATCCCCGAGAATGTAAGATTGCATTTTCTGAAGTGGAGGGATGAGTTACACCACTTAAAGAATTTCTCCGTTCGCAGATGCTTTAAACCAGAGGGTTTCAGAATGGTGATAGCAACCCAGCTTCATCATTTCTCAGATGCAAGCACAATTGGGTATGGTCAGTGCTTGTACGTTCGTTTGGTAGAC
>BLFN01000868.1:2514197-2521697 GCA_014634225.1 Acropora yongei | reverse complement strand
GAAACTGGAAGAAAATAACGTTTCAGAATCAGAAAAAATCAGACATATTAAACCAATTTGATGCTACAATTCTTCAATAGAAGAAATTTCCAAACTTAAAATCCAGGGCACGATTATAACATCCAAGTCCAGCTGGTATAAAGAAGGAGAGCAATATCTAAAGTATTTTGTAAATTTGGAAAAAGGCATTTCAATTAAAAAAAAAACACATTAAAGGCCTTCAGCTGGCTGATAATGGTATCAAGGCAGACAGTGAAATATTGAAAGACGCGGAATCCTTATACCGAGAACTCTATTCTTCCTGTAGTCCGCTAGTTGATGATACATACGCAAACATCTTCTTTCCAGAAGGAAACACTGTGATGCTAGATGCACAAGCACAAAATGAATTTAAGATCTATTGACTGAAGCTGAATGCCTAGAAAATTTGAAATCAATGGAATCAAACAAAAGCCCTGGGAGCGACGGCCTCCCAGCCGAATTTTATAGGTTTTCTGGAATTACGTACATCACTACTTATTTAACGCCTTGAATTGAATCAAGGAAGAGGTGAATCACCCTTTTACCGAAAAAAAAAAACTGGCCAATTTCTTAAAGAACTGGAGACCAATCACCCTCCCAAGCTGTGATTACAGAATTGCGCTTAAATCTATCGCTAGTAGAATGCGAAAAGTTCAACCAAGAATTATTACAGACCTTAAAGCACCAGGACGGAGGAGGAGGACTGGGTCTGCACTTCCATCATGAACATGACCCATTTGTCGTTAAGCAACTGGAAACCTGCAGGACATAGGAAGTTCACTAAAGATCATGCCTACTTTTCTCAACGCTCAAATTGCGCTCCTTGAGAGCTACATGCACGGCGAAATAGATGACGATGATTTTCTAGTGCTTTGGCAAGTTAACCTTTCAAAAAACCCCGATTTCCCTTATGAAGATTATGGCCAATTTTCTCTTGACAAAATGGATGAAACAGAATGCAGAGCAGAATTTCCATTCTCGAAGACAGACCTCCTGCTTCTTGTCCACGCCTTGGGGTATCCAGACCAGTTTACCTGTGCTCAGTGAACAGTGTGTGACAAAATGGAGGGTTCGCGCATAGCATTGGTAGGTCGACTACTGACGCCACATTCATACTACGTCAACTACTTGAGAGAACATTTGACAGCTTAATATGTACTTACAAAGCGAAAAAGCAAAAAAGTTACAAAATTAAATAGTTTTGTGCCTATAGAGTCTGATTGTGTGTTCAAGCATGGCCTTATCTTCTTTATGAAAAACATTTCATAAATCAGACAGTCCAGTTTTCCGTTACACTTCTTGAAAATGGAAAAGTTCTTGGTAAGGTCACTGATGGTTTCCAGACTGTGGTCGTTCTTTAAGTGTTTGCCCATTGCTGAATACCGGTGTTCGTCAATACGTTGGTGCAAATGTCTGCTGGTGTAGCCGACATACTCTGCATTTCACAGATCACATTTACAATTGTACAAAACGCATTGTTGGCTAGTTATGGATGGTTTTGGCTCGCACGTCTTGAGCATTAAATGTATATATCGTACCTGACTACGATTGGATACCAAGAGATGCCTTGTTCAAATGTCTAGAGATCAGACTGAAGTCACCCCTTCTGGTATCCATACTACACGCACTGTATACTGGCACAAAGGCATATGTGAAAGGAAGTAAGCATCTGTTTGACACACTTTTAGGATGCCTTCAAGGTGCATTGGAGTCTCCGGTCCTCTTTAATATCTACATGGACTTCGTAGTTAGAGAAGCATGTCAAGAAGTTCTAAAGAAATGCCCAGATGCACCCATGAAAGTTGAGTACTGTATCCCTAATGAAGTGTCGCCACGAGAGTACCGTTCAGAAGCCCCAGCACATGGGACAACCGGGATCACTGAACAGTTATTTGCTAATGATGAGGCAATCTTTGCAAACTCTATAGAAGAAATGAAGACCATCCTTGAAAGTTACGACCGAACCTTTCCATGTTTTTCATTGTTGCCCAACGGTAGATATCAAAAAAACTGTGGGCCCTCCTTCACCTACAAATGAAATACACTTTTTATTTCTGAATAATGCACAAGATGTAACCAGAGAGTATGGGGTTAAAAACAAAATCATAATAGTCATTCATATCAGCAAAGTCTGCTTTTTTGTTATCGAGAGACGGAGGCAACAAAAGAGCTTTTGTGATGATGATGTGTATTAACATTAATATTGTGTCTGTATTGAAACATTACCAGTGGAAGGAAACAGCATAAGTAACAGTGATTTGTAATTGGGGGGAGGATTGAAGTTGGGCATTGCTGGTGAAAAAAAAAGAAAGATGTAACAGGAGCTAGTTAAGATAGAGCAAAAAAGACGAAGATGGAAAGATCTCTTGATGTGATTTGTTCTAGTCTAGTGCAAGCTTCTTAAGCTGATATGAAAAGGTAATGTTGACTTCAGAGTAGAAAATTTCATTAAAAAAAATAACATGGTTATGTGTAGAGTTTGGAAGTGTGTAGTTGACAAAGTTACAAATCTGAAGTATTGATGGTGCTTTTCACCTTGGGTACCCTAAAATAGGTGACGATAAAGTCATATACAAAGGACAGTTGTTATGAAATTTAAAATAATGGTCAGTTTTGAAAGTGTTTACTTGAAGTTTTGCAGCTCATGGATAGTTCTTACTGGTTTACCTTCATTTTTTTATATTATTTTAGAGTAGTTTGTATAGTAACAAATAATTCCTTTTTCAAGATATGAATGATAATTATTTTGAAATTATCATTCAAACATTAAGCTAGATCATTGATTTATTGCTTTTTCTCAAGCAGCACTTCACTGTCGACACCGCTGAAAGAGTTGCGATTTTGAATAATTTCCAGATATGAAGAGATTGAAGAAAAAAGACAGCAGAGAGAACTAGACCACAAACTTGAAATGCCGAAGTTAGAACTGGACAGAAGGTATAAGGAGCGAGAACATGAATTAAAAGTTATACACACAATGATGCAACCGTGTGGTTAAAATGTGCCATATGCAATGCCACAACAATACAGAGAGGGGACAAGTACAAATTCATCCTTTTCCAGTGATGTTGGCAACTTATACTATCAGTTGTAAAGTTGCACGTACAAGTGTTCAGTTCAAGTGTTGGGATTATTGTTGCCGTTTTATATTTAATTTGTTTTTGTAACTTTAAATTAAATGGAAAATGTTTACTGAATTAGAACCAGGATCTTTGTATTGTTGATGTGTTTTAAACAGATTTAAAAGTAAATGCAGAACTCTATTTTTTCTTCACAAAACAACCAGAAACAGTCTCTGTTTTTAGCTTTTTTTTCATTATTAACAAAAAATGAACAGGGTATTTTAAAAGCAACTATTTCCTTGCATAACAGTTAAGTCAAATGATTATAAATTTAAAATACAGAATTTAAAACACTTAATTGGTAACACACCACTTCTTGCGTCAGTTGCATGGTTTAGTTGTGTCAAGTTTCTTCTCGGGTTATTTACCTTTGTGTCACGGGCTCAAAGATCAGTTCTTGATCTCTTTCGCTGTTTACCGGCCTCCCCCTCCCCCTCCCTGGTGGTTATTTCTTTCATGCTGTTGTATTTCACTTAGGCACATTAAAGCCATTCATTTGCCGAAACTCGCATCCTTCTGTTATTGTAATTATCAAGGCTTTGCTGTAACCATTCCTCAAAACAGGGTTCATTTTGCATCTCACAAAATAATGTTGTGAATAACACATGAGGCTGAAGCAATTTTAATCACTCCTTCAACGTCCATATCGATATGCTTTGTTAACCGTCTGAATCTGCCTTTCCAGTGGCCAAATGTATTCTCCACAGACAAATGGGCTCGGCTTAAATGGTAATTTAACCGCTTCTGTATACATGGTGTGTCGATGTTTTCAGGGTAACCTTTTATCAGCCACCTCAACAAAGGGTATGCTGGGTCTCCCAATATCATAGGATAGATTTCGTTGCCAATAATTACCTCTTTTAGATCTGTTGGAAACAGCTGACGGCACACTTCCTGGCCAGCCTATCACAATGTCCTTGAATAAGTATTTGTCATCACACGTAGGCTGCATGATCTTTTTGTGGAGTCGCAATTGCAATGTGTGTTCCATCAATTGCACCTGCACACATTGGAAAACCCCAGTTCTCATAATGTATGATCTAATAATGTGGAGGAGTTCGTCACCCTTAGGAATTAAATATTTAGATTTTAGTTTTTTTTAAGACAGCCTCTGCAACACTCCACGAATGCAAATTGAAACAAATGCCCTGGAAACCATAAACAGATTGGCTAGAGACTGATATCCGTCGGTTGAGGCTTTAAAATACAAAAACAAGGCATTCTTTTTCCTCTCTTCAACGGCCTTCGGCATCACAGTATCTTGACGTATTATGTCAATTCGCAGGTCATTAACAAAGAACTGGAACGTGTTCCTGGAGAGATGGAAGTTTCTATACCATTCATCTCCAGAGTGCATGCCACGTAGAACCAGGCACTTGTACGTCACTTCTGCCAAACTGTGGACTGGCAGATTACCAATGCTAGAAGAGGTAACATTAAGTTAAATTTCAGTTTTCAACGTAATCTATACCTTCTAGGCATATGTTGGTTTCGCATTGCTTCAAAAAAGAGCACCTTGCTTTCCTTCCGAAAAGCAAACGCAACATATAAAGTGACAATCGATCGTTCACCATCTTGATTTACGAGCATGTGCGGTGCAAACGAAAAACACTGATCTACTGATTCACGCGGGCTCAAGCATGCCAAGTCCCTAAAATATTGTAGAGGATTGTAGTGTAAACACCCCTTGCCATTCCACCAACGTTTGGGGGCCAGTGCCTCTTTTGGTTGAAGCCATTCCTTAATATTACTCGTGTAAACAGTAAAAAATTCATGGACCGGATCTTGTTTCTATGCGAGCCGTTCCTCCATTACTGTCGTATAAACGGCCCTTAATGAATACCAAGGTGTACAGGAAGCACAAATTACAAGAGAGTGTTGACGAAACTGTCGATTATGTTCTAACGATCAAGAAACAGTACACCATATACTATGTGACTGCTCCAGAATAGCACAGACGTTGTACAACAACAGGCATAATTAAAACGCTACGACCTCTGTACCACAGTATATTGGAAAAGTTAGAATTCAGTGAATGTCAACTCTCTCTACCATGGTATAAGCAGAGCCACCCAGTACCATGTCTGGAGAATGAAAAAGCAGAAGTTCTGTGGGATATTCCATGGCATCTGGAAAAATGTCCAAGAAATGGTGACAAGAAACCTGAAGTGAGTGTACTTGACAAAGTGGATAAGAGGGAACTGACTGTTTACCAGCAAGGCCATTTTCAAAAGGGACAAATATGCAGATTTAAGGATTGGAGTGAAGAGTTTATATTCTGCACACAAAGTTAGCAGTATAGGAGTAATAAATTATTCCATTGCCTAGACACTTACTCTACTCACTTAGAGAACGAATTGACTGAGATTTTACAAGATTAAAAGGTCGTAAGCAAAATCATTGAAAAGTCGCAGAAATGGATAATTTCTCAGAATTGTGAAATTGTGAAAATTTTCGCGTCTTTTTTTAGATAGGCATTATTTCTTTGCATATATACCGTAAATAGTATAACTGCCTATGCCACTGGGCTCATAAATGCAAAAGATTGCTTTCTGAATAATAAAGTCTTCGATAATAATAGTAATGTCATTTACTCAGGGAGCTCATATCACCAAAGGCGTTATTCAGTGAGGCCCCTTTAAAATAAGAATTACTAAAAGCTCACAAATAGATAATTAACAATAATTTTTATTGATTTATGTGCAGATTATTTTGGGGGCCAATACTCTTTCAAAGCATATTTGCACATAAATCCGTAGTATAGAATAGCCGTAGTAATGTTTCAATGTATGGTCAAAGTAACTTCAGTAGAATCTTTCTGGTTGAGTTGGATTCTGATTAGATCCTACAGTATACTGGGAAATTCTGCAGGATCCTGTGTAGTACTTTTATCATGTTAAGGATAACTGTAAGCAAACCAGTTTTGTTTATGTACCCTTCTTTTGACAAATGCTCAATGAACAATCTATCAATTCTTCTGTCTTGTCTTGTTAATAACTTTCTTCCTTACACCAATTTCCTTACTTGAAAATGTGTGATACTCGTACGACATGGGTGTTTTGGATCACTGAAAAGTCTCAACTGTAATAATATCTTAAGAGTGGTTAAAATACCAACACACCTGTAACTATTGTATTGTCCTTTATTTGCAGTGAGATTATTCACTGGTCGCCCTTGATATTTAAGCCTCTGATTCTTTCCTTTTGTTACGTTTTCTTTTTATCAGGCTAAACAAAGGATTTTTTTCGTTGAAAGAGTACAAAACAGGGGTCAGAAAGGACTACAAACGTTCAGTGTTTTACCTGTGTGACACGGATAACTTTGCCGCTTATGAGAAGTGTCTGCCGACACATCAGAGGATGACTGTCCTTCCATTGAAGAGGAGTTTCCTTCCACTTGTGAGCAAATAGAGTTGGATGAGGCCATAGCTCGAACATTGAAGGACAAATTGAATTTCTGCAACTCAAACAAGGTTATTGCTGTTCCCCTAGGTCTGGAGAGCCAACCAACTGCAACTCCAAATGGTAACTATGCAGACATAAACAACTACAAAGATGTAGTACATGGGTTGGCATCTGAAGTAAAATATGATTAGCATTATTTCATTGCAACAAGAAGAAAAGCCCCATTCTCCAGAATTATTAGCTTGTGGCAACCCTCCAAGTACCACACAACAAATACATTGAGTGTTCACTCAGTGGGGAAAGTGACATTGCCAGTGGAGCCCCAATGGACTCATCATTTCTTGTACAAAATGGCAGTTTTCGAACAAGAGGAGAAATTGTTGCCGTCTCACTTGCTCAGGGAGGCCCACCCTGTGCTTTCTCCAACAGTGTGCCTATGAAGCAGCATTTACAGAATTTGACATGGTGAATAGTGGAGAAGAGAATCTAACATTTAAAGAAAAGCAGCTGCTTGCAAAGGTCAGATCTGATTGCCAAAAGCAAACACATCTCATCACTGATAATGGCTACACAGGTGCTAAAAAAGAAGAGAATTTGGATGACATTGTCAGGTCTTTACAAGTGAGCTTTGTATCCCGTGGATGTCTCTACATGAAAGAATTCATGCTCGGTTTGAGTATTTATGACATGGATCAAATGATTACCCAGAATCGAATTGTCTGTCAGCCTCTTTTTGTTGCTGAGGATCTCAAGAAAGAGGTTACTCCTACTGCTGACTCTCCTCTCACTTCTTGAGCCTCATTATTCACGGAAAGGTACATCAAGACGAAGCTTTGAAGAGGACATCATTATCTTCTTTTAAGATATTCGCAATGACTGTGTAACAGGAAATGTGGCAGGTCATCAGGCAGTCCCGTTGCAAGCAACCATAAAGAGGAAGAAGGGAACGCTGA
>BLFN01000868.1:2476782-2479282 GCA_014634225.1 Acropora yongei | reverse complement strand
CGACTGGATCCAGTTGCAAGACAAGGAGTAGGCAATAGGTCGTGGCTGCTTTGGTCTAGTTTTTGTACCGAGAGACAACGGGAAGAAGGTCATCGTAAAGAAACTATTGAGTGAGGACAAGCAGGAACAACGACTATTCCTTAAGAAGGCAGAAATACTCCATGGAATAAAAAGTGAACATGTCAAGTTTCAACCAGCATGCACCAATCCATGTGCAATGATGCTGGAATATTTTTTCTTCGCCTTTGCTCCATTTGGAGGATCAGATAAGGTGAGCAGTCTGGACAAATTTCTTCAATTATGTTGACATAAATGAGGCACTCGACCAATCTGCTCTTCAAGGGAAGATTGCAAGTGAAACGGCGGCCGGGCTTGCACATTTGCATGATCTGGGGATCGTTCACCGAGATATTAAGCCTGCCAACGTACTTCTCTGCAACCAGAATTATTGTAGCTTAGAGGACAGGCAGAAACTTGAGTATGTGTTTCAAGCTAGGCCGATAATTTACATGCTTGCTGATTTTGGAGAAAGCCAATCAGCGATTAACCAAACCAGCAATGTTTGCCGCATGGTTAAAAGCAATATTGTCCAGGGAATGCCTGCCTATCGTGCACCAGAACTTTTCCTCCAGAACGGATCAAAGCTGTCCTTGGAAGCCCTAAAGGCTGTGGATGTTTGGGCCCTAGGGATGCTATTGTACATAATCAATCCGGATTTGAAGTACCCTTATCAGTTTCAGTTGGAAACCGGAAATTACCTTTCTGCGTTGGAGAACCTCATTTCTAAAAATGAGAAGCAGGCTCACTCTGATTACTATGCAGGCAACATGCAGTAAATTGTATCCGTCTATGCAAATTGTACAACCAATGCACACATCAGAAAGACAGGCCAGATGCGAAATACATAGCGGATTTCCTGTGCAATGAAGAACAGCCAGACAGCAGAAACTTAACACTTACAGTCACCCAAGGAAGCTCAGTTGAAAACACAAATTGCTCAAACGTTCCTGATGATGGTACAAACAGTTGTACATTTATGTCCGTGCACTTTGGTGACCTCATGATGTGCCAAAATGAGAGGCCAGTCAGCACATTTGAAGACAATGCCCACCTTGCTGAGGAAGTTACTACTAATCCCCCTCTAAGATTCAACCCTATTCAAGAACAAAGTCAACATTATGACGTATCGGAGGCTTACAAACTTTTGCGGGAATCCATAGAAGTGGAAGAGGAGTAAGAATTCTCCAAGGAAACTTTGTCCAACCATGGCATTTACTCAGCTTGTGCCAGAGAGGAGCTAACAGCAGCTGTGTACCAACTAACAACAGAAACACAGATGAAGCTTGCCTTCTATTCTTGCAGGGGCTACATCTTTACAATAGGATGGGTATTTGAAAATCTATTTATAATGGACACACATGCCATATCTACAGAGCTTGGCGGTAATGGAAAAGAGTTGGTGAAAGTTTTCCTTAAAGAGCACAAAGAGTCTGTGTGCGTGGGTATGGAAACGACTTAGTCTAAGTGGTGGTAAAAGCTGTGCTCAGCAGACACTCGCTGAGATGACAAAGTCAAAGTAATAGAAAAAAACCAACAACTATTTCACCAAACCAGACAAATGGAATGAGGAACATCGAAAAAAAAAATGCTTTTACCTCCCACAATTTTACATTGTTTTCATCCCAAGCCACGAAATTAATGTAATAAGTGAATGGAGTCTGAGCTGTCTTTGTCTTTATCTCTTTGTGTAGGAAGTCAATTATGAGTGCTAATACCGAAATGCTTTCAAGTACGTACATTTCATAGTCCAGTTAGCATGGGTGATAATTTCTATTTGCTATCTTATTTAACTCTGTCAGGAGAAATTGGCAAATATATATGCATTTATGCCTCAATGAGATTAACCCTGCCACTCCATGACATAAGTTGGAATTTTTTTCTGTTATTATTATAGCATTTCGACAAGATTTTACAAATATATTTTTGTATAGGCCATTTTCCGATTTCTTGCCACTACCACCCCTTTACACCTGTAGCCACTAAGAGGAACATTTGTATGTATGCAAGTTGAAAGGAGGAATTTGTATTGATTTATCTATTAACAATTAGACCCGTAGCCCTTGAGGGCAAAGGGTCTTATTGTTTAAGTATCACCCAACTAGTCAGACAGAAAAAAGCAATAATAAATTCAGCCAAAAAAATATTTATTTGGGAATAAAACGACATAAATAGGTTTACAAAACCGGCAAACTTCGCTACTCGATGACTATTACTAAAAGACCTATAGTAGCATAAGCAATCAAAATGCAGGATTTGCATTAGCCCACTAGTTGAGTGATACTAATTCCAGTTAACACCGTTGACGTGGGCATCTTGATAAACTGCATGGACACCTCTATTAGACAGTGGTGGTTGCTCCAATTAATATCCAGAATTGTCATAAAGGTGGGCAACACCGCTATCCTGGTGTCCTAAAAGAGAATAGCTGCACTAAGAACTT
>BLFN01000868.1:2412935-2420435 GCA_014634225.1 Acropora yongei | reverse complement strand
AATGGAGTAGGGGACCAACCCTCTTTGAGCTTGGAACCCTCAAATAAGACAAAGCGAATTATAAACATTGAGAGTTGGATGTCTGCTTTCCGTATTTTTGTGGTGTTATATACCCAGAGGTACCCAAAGGAAGCACCAGCTCTGATGAAATAAAGTGATTTAATCCAGGATTTGGCTTCCCGAGGGCATAATTCGAAGTACAATTATGAGAATTTTCGTTTTATGAGACAAGGGCAACCTGATGCTTACCCCTGGGAGCTATGGTTGCATTTACAAGTCAGCATGAAGGCATCACAGCCTACTAGTCATTCTTCCTTGTCCAAGGCTGTTAAGAGCCCTGCCATCTCCAAGGGCTATTGCTACCGCTTTCAGAGGGAGGGAGTGTTCGGGTTGTGACTATAAACATGTCTGTTTTAAATGTGAACGCAACCATGGTGGGCTACAGTGCAATTTTCGTCCCCCTACTAGAACGAACCCAACACCATCTCATGCCAAGTCACAATCTTCAAACGCCAATAAGAGCTGAGCCCCTGTTTAATCTTCTTTCTGGGTATACATTGTCTACAACTGGCTATCTTTACAATGGGTTTAAGAATGAGTTTCCTCTCCACTTTAAGGGGGAAGGCCACCCTTTTGAGGCTGAGAACCTATTAAGTGCACGCAACCATCCTGACATTGTTTCCTCTAAAATTGAAAGGGAATTAGCTGCTAATCGCTTGGCGGGACTTTTTCATTCCCCCTTTCAATCACTTCCGTGTTTCTCCTTTGGATGTGGTACCAAAGAAAACCCCGGGTGAATTTAGAATGATTCATCATTTGTCACTTCCCAATGGCTCTAAGCCTATACTAAGGTTTTTTTGTAACATAAATTCTTCGCATTATTAGACTTGTCTTTTCTGGGCTATGTGTACAATTGCATTTTTTGCATTTTTAGAGTCGGTGAAATAACGTCAATGGCAAAAACTCTTCCAACCCATTCCATCAGGTTTCCAAGCTTTGTACTTCTAAATTTCTTTTGGGGACTATAAACACAATTATAACCAAAGCTCTTTTTCCATTATTGTCAATCACCAAGTGGCTGAGCCCTGCCCAGTTCAATGCATCCTTAAATATCTTGATCACGTTAATCACTCCCCGGGAGCATTTTTCCAGCTTCGTAATGGTGAAGCTGTCCCTAGGAATACTTTTTCACTTTTTCTCTCTTCAGCAATTAATTTATATTATTAGCCTATACTTATTTCTAGTTAGTAGTACATAGTCATCTTACATTATTAGCATTAGTATATTTATATTTTAAAAATCGAAAAATTGGAAAACAATGCGTGACACTATAAAAACTGGAAAAGTGAATCGAAAAATCTTGAAAGTGTCATTGAACATTAAAAAATGTACAAACTTTTTGGGCAGAGCCCTTCATCAGTGTAAAAAAGCCCATTGTGCCAAGTGGGCTTTTTTACACTGATGAAGGGCTCTGCCCGAAACGTTTGTACATTTTTTAATGTTCAATGACACTTTCAAGATTTTTCCATTCACTTTTCCTATTTATAATTTATACTGTCACTATTTTATTGTAATGCGCATTTGAAAACTTTAAGTTGATACTTAATGAAATACTGAATAAAATGGAATGAAGAAGTGAAAACAATAAGAAAACTATTAAAAGTGTCAAAGAAACAGCTTTGCGCGGATTGAATCGCTCTGTTTCTTTAATTTTGGCTTCAGGTCACGAATAAAACATCCAAATTAAACGTCTTGCAATAAGGGATAAACTGTCTCATACTCTACAAAGCTGCTTATTAAAAAAGTGCTGGTAGCATTTCAAAGAGCTGAAAATACCTAATTTAAGACAGCCCCCCTATATCAATGTAGGTACTGAGTATTTTACCCATTAAGAGGGAATGTCCACTAAAATCGAGCAAAAGGTGGCACATGATGAAAAATCAAAATTCTTCATATTTCACACAAACATAGCCTATCATACTGTAAGAAACGTGGTGGGATTTTTTTCTTGAAAGATTCATTTTAATTCCCGAAAATGAAGAAATTCTGTTCGGTCCCCGCGATCAGAGAAAACGCCGCCATTTTAGCGTAAGATGCTATATTCAAATCAATCCCCATTTTCAGTTCGCATCGCTTTTAACCGCACATTTGTGCCCAGAAACGTCTTTAATACGTGTCAACGAGTAATTCGAGCCTAAACATTTACTTCTGTATCGAAACAGAAATTCAGGGAAAGCCGTCAAAAATTAGCAAAATTTTGCGTGGTCGACTCGGTGCTTTTTTTCAGGAGGAAATATCAACACCCGGTAAAATAGCAAATCGCCCAAAATTTTTAGATTGAGTTAGTAGAAACATTGGTCTTAATCCGGATATACAAATTAGCGCCGGGCTTTTTATCACCGCAAAGTATCAACACTCTCAAAATCGGCAAAATCTCTCCACACGCGTAAACAACAAAACACTTGCACAGCAGGAAACGTTTAAACAGTTGTCGCGGAAAATGTCGCGTAAGCACAAAGTTGCACCCTACCTCGATGATAGTTCCCTGTGGTGAGATTCTTTTTTGTCGTCTTGGGTAAGGGATGCCGGAGAGAAGTGGAAATTTCAGAATATGTTAAGGTTAATAAACGGCAAACCGTCCTACATAAGATCGAGACAACTTCCGGTGCACTGCTGAAATAATGACATCACTTTCTTGGTTTTCTGCTTTCAATCCAAAAATAATAACATCAGGGGTAAACCATTACTGAAATGTTGTTAAAACGTCGTTTGAATTAATGAGAGAAAAATGTATTCTAAAATATATACCGTGAGAAACGGGGCGTGTGGTCAAGGAAATTTCAAATTTGGGATTTGATTGACAGGACTAGCTTTCATTGACAGCCGAAAAAAAAAACTTGTCCAGAGCACTTCTCCTGTTACATTTCTTGAAGCGTTTGCCAGGTCAGCTATTGCTGCTCTTTCGTCATGGAAAGTAAATGTTCTTTCTTTAAGTTAGTTGGAGGTATTTGCGATTATGACAAGCGATATCCCAGTGGTGATACCGTGCCCCTATCATCGTGTGACAGATGTATTGGCGAATATGTAAGGAGTGTTGGAATAAGTGATATTTCCTCCGAGGCTGAACTTATTCTTGCTCGTGCTTCCACGTTTTCTTTTCCAAGTAAAATTTCTACATGGACAGTCTGTCCAGCGCATCGCTCTAGCTTGGGAATTGGGTGGCGAAGGGGAGCAAATCGATGTCGTGTTCCAGCTGGGCTTGCTAAGCATACCAACAAAAGGAAGGCTGATCGTGGTATTGGCAAGAAGGAGTCCAAGGAAATTCTCCGCTACACAGGGGTCTTTGTTCCCGCAGGATCTGGTATGTAATCAATTATATTACTCCGAAGTTAGGCTATGTGCGCTCCGTATGCTGTGCGCGTGAGTACAATAGGAATCAGAAGTTGGAAATCTCACATATATATACTCATCCGGGTTGTAATTGGCAAATTCATTGCTATGACTAGAGCGATGCTCTGGGGTCGATCAACAGGAGATGACTTTTGAGCCAGAGTTTGCAATGTTATGGAACCATTTTGTGTACTGTTGGAAATCTGACAAACCTTCTAATAGTCAATGTAAAAATTTACAACACAGATCTACATCGGACGGTGCGTGCCTCACTGAATAATTATATATCATCTTATCTGTAGGTATTTGTAGAGATTGCAGAGAGATGCTTGCAGCTAGCTTACTTGGTGAGACTAGCATAGCAATGCCTTCAAGCGTAACAAGTCTCTCACACAGTTTTGCAAAAATGTCTTTGGTAAGTCTGTACTTTTGGTCAAGAGATCCTAATTTTGCGAGTTTCTTGAGAAAGTGTGTGTGACTTTTGGTGGCTTTACTAAAGGCCATTGAAAGATTTTATTTTTTAATTGGAATGACTGGGGCCAACGGAATGGTGACGTGTGTAGGGCCAAAGACCGAAAAAAGGCTCCCTGCAGTTTTATGACCGCGCGCAAGCTGGCACTGGTATGGCGCGTAAAACCTGAATCGTGCATGTTTTTCTAATTTTTGTGACAGCAGCGTGACCAAATCTGTAAAATTAACTGCTAATTTTCTCGCATTCCCTCGGGTAAACTTGGTTTTAAATTGGCTCAGTTCTAACCACATACCGTTCCTATCAAATACCCCTACACTTGTTAAAATCTGTCTAAATATGGGAAAAGAAAAGACAGATTACAGACTATTGGGAAAAGCGTCTCAGCGACCTTGACTTTTTACCGCTTCAAAGAGTGAGGCAATATCATTTCCATTATGTGGCAAAAAACAGGAAAATTCGCCTAAGGAAAGTATAAACATTAAGATATTTAGACGAAAAATAGGAATATACCTGCCCGTCATTAGATGTGATGTTACCATGGCAACGTTCATAATAAAAAAAATTAACACCCAAAAAGTAACCCTTATTATATCGGTACCCATATTGGTAAATCTCTACAGGGAAACCTTCAAGAGAAATTAACTAGGTTTCTTTCCTGTAGTGATGGTATTCATAAATACTCAAGGGAGCCACCTTAAATACATCATGGTAAAAAGCCCGAAAGGATCCTATGGAAATGAATAACTTCCTTCAATAACAAATAGGTGGATCATATAGCTTTCAAGAAAAAAAATTTTCATTTCCCTTTTAGGGTATTGTTCCTCAGAGCACTCCCATTACCCCGGGTCAAAATTTGTACATCCCTAGCGATACGTCAAGTGAAGATGAAGAAGTTTTGTTGAGAGTAGATGAAAAGAAGCCCGCTCTAGACACTCTAAACACTTATCTAGCAGCAAGAGACATAAGTCCAGTAAGATCACAGCTGCAAACCCCATGGGAAAAGGCGAGTGCACGAACGAAACGCTGCTACACGCGCAAAGCAGGTCAAGCCACTGTCGCTATACTTAATGACATAAGCCCTCAGGATTCACAGCCTTTGTTCAACGAGGTGGCCTCCTCAAGCGTGTTACGGCAACAGTTAATCTCGAGTGAGGAGGCTTCGCCAGAAAGCAACGTAGATGAGACGCTCATGGCAGCTCTTTCTGAGTGCTATGGTGCTGCCAGCAACTGGGCAACACGGCGACAAATACTATCGATAATGGCAGACAAAGTACGTTACAAGACTCTCCTTAAATACGTACCAGATCTGACAAAATACCGCTACACGGAAGCCAAACATCACTGCTTGACACATGGCAGGGGAATGCCAGTGTCTCATGAAAGAGGGCCAAGACAGGATGTTTCTCCCTCGCAGATTGAACATTTCATAATGTTAATTACGAGCCCACATATCATGCAAGATCTGCCATTTGGCCAGCGCTCTATCGTACTCAGCGACAAAACCACAATCAAAGTCCCCAATGTTATTAGAACTCTAATCCCTGAGAGAGTGGTACAGCAGTACACAGCATATTGTGATGAGTGTAATTTCAGAGCGTTGAGCCGTAGCACATTGTTGCGAGTATTATCCGTCTGCTCAGCATCTTCAAGGAAATCTCTTCAAGGCCTTGACTACATAAGCTCATCGGGTGCTCAGGCATTTGACAACCTAGCAGAAGTAGCCGAGAAACTTGGGGACGCTGGAAAAGGGATGCACTGGGTTAAGAATGTGCAGAATCGTCTACATGCCGCAAAACGCTACCTTAAAAGTGATTACAGGGTAAGTTTTCTCATTGATCATTTAGATCGCACTATGGAGAAACCGCTGTAAACGGAGATGCTAAGACGAGCATTGGTTTACATTTATACGCCGCTTCAAAAGCTTAACTTATATCCACCCAAGTTCTCAAAAATTAGAGGTTCCTGTCAACTAACATGTGTTGCTGGTGAAGCATGCAAACTTTTTATCATACTTTTTTTGCATATAGAAACGTGTAGCTTTGAAATCAATGAGAAAAAAACAAAACAAAACAAAAACAGTAAATGAAGAGAATTATAAATACATCGCGTAGGTTGACCTTGAAGCATTCGTGGGTTTTGTTCTATCCATTGATTTAATTGATTTAAGAATAAAGCATGTGTAAGTTCATCATCGGGTTTTTAATCCTTAAACAGAAAGAGAACTCAGAAGTCGTTTTCAATTGCAGGTGCATGTTTGTGAGAGTTCAACTGTGGCAGATCATTGCAGGTTGTTTGCATTAAGTGACTGCAAAGATCCTGCTTTTTATGATGACTGCAAACACAGCCATGATGACTGTTGCGATCGCTGCGAGTTGTTAGCATCAACAATGGACGAAATAGACAACACACTCATTAAAAATGAAAGCAATTTATCAGATGACGATTGTGAAGAAATGCGTTTCTTGGTAAAACAGGCAAAAGCTCAAATACTATCGTGGAAGGCACATATATTACGCTCAATCCACCAAGATTCAGCGAGGATTGACTTGCTGGAATCCCTAAACGAATCCTCTGTCCTTGTCATCCAGGACTGGGCCATGAAGTATTTGCCACGGCAGTACCACGAGAGCCAGACAGACTGGTTTGGGAAACGAGGAATTCCTTGGCATATCAGTGTTGCGTTCATCAGAGTAGATGGCGAAATACAGATGCTAACATTCTGCCATATTTTTAAGGCCTGCAGTCAGGATAGCAATGCCGTGCCCGCAGTAATGGCAGACGTGATCCAGCAGCTAAAATTCATCATGCCAAGCTTGACAACTGTCTGCTATCGGCAAGACAATGCCGGCTGCTATCACTGCGGGCACGTCATTATTAGCTCAAGCAAATTAGGCCAAAAGGAGGGCATCATACTCAAGAGGCTTGACTTTTCAGATCCACAGGGAGGAAAGGGTGCGTGTGACCGCAAGGCAGCGACTATCAAGTCTCACATGAGAGTCTTCCTAAATTCAGGGAATGACATCGAGACACCCAAACAGATGTTCAAAGCCATGGTATCTTGCGGTGGAGTGCCTTCCCTTAATGTCACGCTTTGTGAACCGTTTACAAGCGCGGAAACTCCAGCATTCAAGGTAGATGGTGTGAGCCTTTTATCCAACATAGAGTATTCGCGTGTGGAGGGCGTACGGAATCAGTCCGGGTAAGATCGTGCATCAACGGAAGTCTTCGGGACAAGGTTCAGGCGCTTTACCCGCCCTTGTGGTAGCCCAAGTACACCGAAGTAATTTTTCATCGATAAAAGGGCGAACAACGGCTTCCGCAAGACCCTCAGGGGATGAAAAAGAATCCACAAGTTCTGGAGGTGAAGATGCTTCGACGAGCCTTTTTGCTTGTCCGGAGGACGGATGTATAAAGAGGTTCATTAGGCATTCATCAGTGCTTCGTCACTTGGACTGTGGTAAGCATCAATATACC
This sequence comes from Acropora yongei, assembly GCA_014634225.1. NCBI lineage: Eukaryota > Metazoa > Cnidaria > Anthozoa > Scleractinia > Acroporidae > Acropora > Acropora yongei. The sequence goes on along the minus strand of BLFN01000868.1, from coordinate 2,413,099 downwards.
CTTCAGCATGAAACCTTATACGACAAAGCTGCTGTCCAATATGCTGAACAACTGGAAGGACAAGGAACCACTATGGTACCCGTCTTAAGTGTCCCTACTCAACACACCAGTACACGAAGTCTGGATATTGGCTGGGCGCTGAAGGTAACTGGACCTCGACGTAC
>BLFN01000868.1:2400872-2403372 GCA_014634225.1 Acropora yongei | reverse complement strand
TCAATTGACCAACTTCAATCTTTGCACCGACTTAAATCAGCTTGCTGATTCACAGAACAAGGCATGCTTTCTTCTTCTAAGAAATGCAGACAGCATACAAATTCTGAAAATGTTCTTAGCCATGATATGTGGATGTAATTTCATGCCACCAACTTCAATAATCGTAGCAGCAGCCTGGCCATCAGTAAACCACTTAACATGCGAACCTTCAAGCAATGAGTAAGTAATGCAAATTCAATAACAGATAACTCTCTGCAATTTAAACTTTGTGAACACTCACTTTCCGAACAGGCCAGTACATAGGTCCAATGGCTATACTTTCTGCAATTATGGTGAGACAAGTACACTAAATACTGGAAATACCAGGGGAAAAATACATTTTTTTGGAAAGCAAAATCAATTAATCGTTAGAGTTTAGAAAAGGGAAAGGTCACCATATGCTACTTTTCATCTTGTTGTCCTTGTAAATGTTTCAATTCATTTCTTCATGGTTAAGTTCTTGGTGATATTATAGCTAGAAATAAAATTTTTCACGTTGTTAGTGTAAGATGTAGATCCCTTGGTATGCAAGTTATGTAATTATGCTAATATGTTAATATTTACGGAGTTTTTTCCGTTTGGAGTTCTCACTTCAACAGCATCTCCATTTTCGATCAGTTAGAAATTTTGTGTTAGTGAATTTCGTGCTATGTATACTTCATTGCTAGGAGAGCATCATTCCAACCTCAGTCGACTGACGTTTACAATTCTGACACGATCTTGCTGGTTGGTTTAGGCATATGCAGTACAAAGCAAAATTGCCTTTGACATTTGTTATTGGTTCAATTTGATAAGCTCATGGTTTGTCCCAAATAAGGATAAATGTATGTGGATCCCTGTTCAGTCTCTTCGCTGGCTTGGTTTTCATTGAGATTTTGCCTAGGTTTTATTGTCTATTCCTGAAGATAAGATATCAGTTCTCCTTGCATCCATAAGTGAGGTTTCTAGTTCTCATATAGCAACTGCTAGGTTATTGGCTCAGGTTACAGGGCGTATCATTTCCTGTATGCTTGTTTTTGGCCATATTTGTAAGATTATGAGGAAAGCACTGCATTCCGTCATTGACAGCAGAGCATATTGGAATTCCAGGGTTTTCTTGCTACAGAAGCTATTTCGGAGTTAATTTCTTGGCATGCGAATGCTCCTGTCCTTATTTCTAGACCTTTAGTCTATCCACTTAAGTGTTCGTCACATTGTATATTTCGACGCTAGCGAAGTTGCTTGTGCTCTTATATTTATTTCGGGGTCGAGGAGTTTCCTGTTGCCCAAGGAGTGTTGATGGTCTTGAGATGAAGCAAAGCTCCACTTGGAGGGAATTGAAGTCTGTTAGTTTTGCGCTGAGATGTTTTGCTCCCATTTTGCATAATTCCTCTGTTATGCTTTATACCGATAATAAAACCGTAGTGTTCATTACAGATTCTGGGAGCAATAAGCCACATTTGAATGCTATTACCAAGAATATTTTCTGTCTAATCTCTGCTCTTGGTATTAGGCTGTCAGTGGAATGGATTCCCTGAACGCTTAATTAGAAAGCTGATCACTGCAGTAAGATTGCTGATTGATTTTGACAAATGGTGTGTTTCTAACGCTTATTTTCGTTAATGAGAGTCTCAGTGGGGTCCCTTTACCATAGGTTGTTTTCCTAGTTATGCAAATACCAAGTTGCCTTGGTTCTATTCGCAGTTTTACAGCTCTAACACTTTAGGTGAAGATGTCCGTAGTCAAAGCTGGGAAGCTGAAAACTGTTGATTGCTCCCTCCGGTTTGCTTTATCACCAAAGTGATTGAGCATGTTAAATTGTGCAAGTGCTTATGCATGCTTGTGGTCCCCTATTAGTCATCTGCCATTTTTTGGCCATCCAATATTAATGAGGATCATTTTTTCCATAGTTATCGTTGCTTCCATACTTAGTCATGCTTCCTGTGGTATTTCGTGGGCTAACAAGCTCTATGGTTTCTCTCATCCTTGGGTAATTACTGTATATACGATACCGTATAATGTACCATTATATAGGTATATCTTACTTTCTTTGCTACTCGAGGTTCTTTGACTACTTTTCTTCCTTGGGCTACTACTTAAGATACTTTAAATACTCGGGAAACTTAGGCTGCTTGAAGTTTAGGCTGCTCAAGGTACTTGGGGTATTTGAGATTCTTGGCCTACTTAAGGTTAGGGTTAGGTACTTGACGTACTTGAGCTACTTGAGGTTCTTGGGCTACTTAGGGTGCTTGGGCTACTTGATGTACTTGGGCTACTTGGGGTGCTTGGGCTACTCTAGGTACTTGAGGTTCTTGGACTATTTGAGGTACTTGGGCTACTTGAGATGCTTGGGGTGCATGCGCTACTCGAGGTACTTGTGGCACTTGACATTCTTGGGCTTCTCGAGATACTTGAGGTGCTTGGGCTCCTTGAGGTTCTTGGGTTATTTGAGGTTCTTGGGGTGCTTGGGCTACACGATGTA
>BLFN01000868.1:2368372-2373372 GCA_014634225.1 Acropora yongei | reverse complement strand
ACAAAATTTCAAACTATTGGTTCTTACTAAAAGTGGTTGTGGTCACTTACGAGAGGAGGTTGCTTACATGAGGTTCCAAATATAATGATTTGAGTTCAAAATTTTTGTCATTTTGACAACTGGCCACTGAGGAGAGGTGGTGGCATCCTGAGTTTGCTGGTATAATTATTTTGTTTTGCTGGGTTGTGAGTTTTAATGCTTTAAGTCTCGTATTCCTTTTTAACATGTTTGTACGAATAATATTTTAAATTTTCAGTGTATTGGTCTGCAGCAGGGTGGTGACCCGCCTATTTGGGTTATTGGATCTAACTTGCATGTCCATGTACTTGATGGAGTTTCTTCCTGAGGACAAGAAAATGACTCACCTCATGCAGTTCTTTGCAGTGAGTTGACACCTTTATCTAAGATAAACATCAAAGGTTTGTAGCCTTAATGTGTGTGAATATTGCAATAAGGGTTATAGATAAGGGCAACCCTAAAATGTGGAATCTGTTATTCAGTACTAAGCTGTTAAGAAATAATTTTAGGACAAATATTGACAATTCATTTCACTAAGACTGCTACATGAATTAGACTTTCACTTTAAGAAAATTAATCGACAAGTGTGTGAGTCATAGCAGGTGGACATTTTCATAATTTGGTTAAAAACGTTTATTCAAAGATGGAATATTCCATCCGGTATACTGATCAGAAGACATTTTTTTGATTACCAAAAAGGTGTATGACAAGGTTGTATTCTTGCTCTCATGCTATTCAAATCATACTCAAATGAAATCCACTTCTTACTAGACCAAGAGGACACAGGTTCCATATATTACATCACACTACCTAATGGCAACAACTTAAACTGCTTACTTTACCCAGATGGTCTCATAATGTCACTTTAAGCCAAACGCCTACAAATGACACTTTCCACCCTCGCAAAATTTACTATAATAAATTATTGTTGTCCATGTTGGTGTTGTTGATTTCTCAAGTGACATGATAAAGCCATGCAGGCATATCTCATTTTACACATTGATAGTGATTCTAATATAAATTTTCAAATTGCACCCTTTCTTACACTTCCTACCCCCATGTAATTCACAAAACTTACCATTTCAACCAAACCAATTTGAAAGTGGTTTGTGTTCCATGATTTTAATCTATAAAGTGCAAAGTAAGAACTAAAATAGCCAAAATAGTGTTTGGACATTGTGACATCGCTTTGAGTTGGAACAATAATAATATTATTGTCATAATAACGGTTTGAAATATAGATAAGAGAAAAAAATTGACACTTGCTTCTGCTTCAATAAGTTTTTTGTGTTAATAGTCCCAAAGGCAAACAGCAGAAAATGAAAAGGCCAATACTTATGATAACAATGAGCCCTCAATGCATCTTTGGGTACAGAAAGGGGAAAGTGGACAAAGAAAAGATATCAAGGTAAAAACCAAGATTCTAATAATATTATTGTTCAAGAACTAACAAATAAAAGAGTTGATATTCCATAGTTACCTCTGGGAATCAAGTGATGGAATTTTTAATGCTGTCACTCATATCATCAGAAGGGCAACATTTTGACATCTGTATAATACTATATTTTTCAGGCAATTTTGTAAGGGTGTTTGTAAGGGTGTTTGTAAGGGTGTTTGCAAGGGTGTCTGCCAGGTCCCAGATTTTACTTGGTATGGCATGTGTGACTTCAACTGTAATATTTATTTTGTTACCAACACACGGGCATTTCAGAAGTCCACTTACAGCTTTTCTGCTGATTTTGTAGCTAAGACTGTAGGACTTTCTCTGAGTATTGGCACTCTCCTTGAACTTGGAGAAGAATTCCAGGTTATGCAAGAAAGTGATCTTGTTAAAAAGATCTGCACAATCCTGGGGGGATCTCGAATGGACAAGCGGTCACAGCTGGCTTTGAAAGAGATTTTAAAGTATAGGGAGAATGTAAGAAAGTGTATTGGTACAGATTAGATAAAACATAGTTTTTCTCTCTTTATCAGAAACCTGTGATGGGTTACATATGTTCCATTACTACTAATAAGGCAGGAATTTTCCTCCGTCTACAATTTTAAAAACCTCTATGTGCATTGCAAGCTCAATCCAGCAGCTAAGAAATGTACCTGTTACAGTTTTGGAAAATACTGACACTTGGAATGGTTATGCATACAAACCTGTAATGAAAATAATACCCCAAGATGAGGTGTACAGAGCCTCCCCTGGAGGCTTGACCATCTCCATTCTTAAAATGTACTATTATAATGATGAAACTCGTGGAATGCCATCTGATAGGGCAGGGACAAAAATAACAAATTATATCCAGATTGATAATGTCAAGTCAGTTTGGATGTAAAAGGCTGGTAATTCAGTAAAGCAAGTATGGTCAGTTTTGCGTTTTTAGGCTTGCACATGCCTATAAATAAAAGCAAAATATATTGGTATTTTTTGGATTGTACAGTTCATAGCGGTGCTCCAGCGGCCTGAAGGGCTACCAAGTGGAGCTCACATACACTGGTCCATCCTGTCAGATGCCCTGTCATGGCTTCCTTGAGCATCGAAATTTCGAAATTTTTGTCATGGAAGGATACCCCTAAACCCTGCTAAAGGCCCGCACCCTAAAGACACTTAAAAACGTGCCTTCTGAACCCAATCCGGCTCCAACTTTCAAATAACCTTCTCCAGGAATACATTTTGAGAAGGCTGTGTACACCTAGATTATTTTTATTTTGTATTAGATTCTAGAGAAGCTGGGCCTTGAGGAATACTTCACCTTGGTGGAGACTTATTTTTTGAATACCATCTTACCTAGTGTGCATGGATTGCTCAATGATATAGAGTCTGCCAAGAGTCATGAGCCACGAGCCTATAGAGCTGAGGAGGAGCACAGCATCCATACACCAGGTTATTGTTGACTGCTTTATGTGTTACCCTTTCACTACCTGCACGAAGACGCAATTTTCTGAAGTAAAGGATTACATAGGTTTTTGTGTTGAAATTGTTTGTATGAGCATTAATATGGCAGTATTTACACTGACATGCATGTGTACATACTCTGACAGCAGAAACCTACAAACAGTATGTAAACCAGCCAATTACTGTACAATGCATAATGTTTCCTTTAAAAACTACTGCAAACTCCAATAATAGTAAACAGACAGCTTTATATAAAGAGATACCATAAGTACTGCAAATCCAATTTGTTGAATTTCATTTTATGATTTTGTTATTCAATATTGAAGTACCTTTCATAGCTGAATTTGTAAGTGTTTGTTACTGATTACTTTTCTACTTTGTGTTTTCAGACGAGAAGTTTCTTCATCCCAAAGGCTACCATGAAAACCAAATGTAAATGTGGTGACGTCTTTAGCTTCAAAGTAAGTGAAGCAATGAAGTTTATTATGACAGGGAGCAAGCATTAAAAACTTTTGTCAATACTTTAAAGCAAGGATGTGTTGGCAGGCTAACCTTCCTGATTGTTGGGCAATGTGCAGGTGGCCTGCATATTCAAAGGTTACTGCTACCCGAAGAACTCCTAAGAAAGATGGACAAGAGTGAGGAATGTAGTGTGTAAACTTTGTAACCTACCATAATCAAGCTGCCTTTCCTTACTTATCCATTTAGAAAAAAATCTAACAATGTAATGCCTCATGCTGGTTAGTGATTGAAGTGAAGAGAAGTGAAGTTGAGTAATCCCCAGGCTGCAAACCCAGAATGTTGATTTCATTCCCTTGAAAAGCAAATGGTAAAGCCTGATTCACATAAGACGTATTCCTGCAGTATGTAACCATTTTATCTTGCATTTCAATTATTTCTCGACTTAGGGTCCTTGGTCTCTCAGTATTGCTTAAGCAGATATGCTTAAATATATTGGTTTAGAAGCAAATAACTCGCACGTAGTGTGTTCTTTTTTGTACGATTTTACACATTCCAGATGGCAAGCAGAGTGAACAAGGACCTGAGATTGTGTAAGGACAAAACATGGACCAGGGGTCCAAGGACCCCTTCTGTGGACAGGGTCCATGGTCTTGCCCATTTTTTTACCAATAAAGAAAGTATTCCAAACATTTGTAAAAGCTAACCTTAGGCCTAAACAGAAGTTTTTAGGCCTAAGGTTAGCTTTTATGAATGTTTGGGATACCTTCTGTATTGGTAAAACAATGAACCCGGTTCAGAGACCCCTGGTCCATGGTTTGTCCTTACCCCATGAGATTGCAAGGTTTTGTAATAAAGGAATGTGCACAACTGTTCATGTTAAACTGTCCAAAAAAGTCATCACAAGGTATATGTTTTGCCCATGTGCACAGTTTTTCTTGATATCTTGTTCGCCACATTAACTGTGAAGGCTTCTTTGACATTAGTGATTAAGATCAAAAGTTGAAAAATAAACTGAAAAGTTCAAGAATAAGATTTAGTTGCTGTCGAATAAAGGATGGTGCAGATACTGCTCCCGAAGAACAATTGCGTCGCTTAGATCATTGAATTTTCAAAAGGTCATGGATAAAGTCATGGAAAGTCATCAAATTTTAACAGGTCAAAAGAATACGAACCCTGTATATCCATTACCAAATATAACACGAATGCATGCAAAACAATATATTGCAGAAAGAAATTTTGTTCAACACATAAAGGCAATTCAATCTCATGGCTACATCGGACTAGAATGCAGTTCAATGTGCTAGAGTAATAATTTGATCTAAAGTTCGTGGATAAACAGGAGAAGTAATTGTGATCGATAGTGGATGCTGCAAAAATAAATGTGACTTGTACTCCTTAAGCACTGGGTACAACTGCGACTAAGCAATTTCCTAATAGAACTGATATTTTTTTCCGTTTTTTGCGTTTACTTTTTAACAGACGACAGCAAGGAGGAGAAAGAGGTATTTGTTGTTCTGTTCTTGTTATGAACAATAGTTATTAAAGGAGCACGTTGTTCACTTTGGTATTCTTTGGGGCAATAAAACCAGACGAGGCTGTCATGCATGCAGATATGCATATAGTGTACAGTTATACA
>BLFN01000868.1:2330297-2332382 GCA_014634225.1 Acropora yongei | reverse complement strand
TAAATTGAACACTTCAACCTGAGTAACATGACTGTCAAAGTACTCCTACGATCGCACCATAAAATACACAATGAATCTGAAATGGGGTCGCGTGAATCTTTACATGTAAACAGGTCCTAATGTAAGTGTTATTTGCAAGGAAGAGAAAAATGATTGTTTGACTCTTTTGATATAAAAAGGAGAACCCTGGGTTATATGCTTTCCACAGTCTAATTTTTACCCAAGAAATTAGTCACACAACATTCCTGCAGCAATTGCAAGAAAAAAAAAAGTACCTGGTTCAGATACGCTGGATTCAGCAAAACTCTCCGTGACCACTGGTGCCTCGTGCTCATTGAGGTAACCCTCTGAAGCAGTTTCATTCCAATTATCCTCCGGATCCGAAGCGGAAAGGTCACCACTTTCTTCATCGGAAGATTCCTGTCTGTACCATCGACCTCTTCCTTTGTCATAGTAAAGATCAAAATGTTGCCTGTATGTTCTAGCTGACACATAGTCATGACAATGTTCGCAAAATTTCCGTTTAGTCGACGACATTGATAGCTGAGACAATCTCACAAGCCAAGTAAAATCCGCTACTGCGCAATAACAGAGTTACAGATTGCGTGGTGACACATCGGATCGAGGCCCTTTACGACAACCTCTTGTTATGTACAACAAGGTGTGTGGTTTGGACGTGTACAGCCAATGGTACGCTGTATCTTCTTCGGATTGGTTAAAGATTATCCAGATTCTTAGGTACGAAAGATATTTGAATTTAGGCGCGATGATTATTCGAGCATTGGTGTATTGAGCGGAGTTCAGTTAGCTATCTTTTCGATATTTTGACATTTTTTGCTCTAATATGGGAAGACAAAAACCCTATAAGTCAAAGCATCGAATTTATACTTCCCATTCAGCTTCAACATCGACAAGTCGAGGTCCTGCAACTTCTGGTGAGGATGAAAATAATGCTGCTGGAACGGAGCAGTACTCCTCCAGAAATTCAGTGGCTGTTTCGGGACGTACTGAAGACAACTCATCGGAGTGCTCAGGGTGCACGATCCCCAGGTTTGAATGTTACTCTGCAATCTGCACGACCTCTAATACCGACTAGACCAGCCACGTCGACTCCAGCTAGAGCTGGCCGTGAAAATATTCTCGCGCCACTGGATTTAACCCCGGTGGATCAAGCGGCGACTTTGCTTACAGCAAATGCTAGTGGCAATGGAGGCTCCTCCTCAGCCGCTGTCATGGAGCAGTTGAAGCAATTCTTCGCCACTCAAGCGGAGTTTAATGAAAAACTTGAGCAACGGCTCGAAGAACTGAAAGGGCGGGAAAACAGAACAAAGCAAGTAACGCGCCCTACAAAGGATTTATCGGTAAGTAGATAATACCCTTATATCCATATTCATTGTATAGAAATCGAATTTTAATTAGTATGTAAGCTTACTGATTCCGACTATCTGCAAACATCTCAAAACGGTGGAAGTCCGATCACGTCATTCTACCTACTTTATTCGCATGCTTGCTTCAATTTCAACCGTTACCACAACCCCTCGGGGACGAGGCCGGGCCAAGTTTTGCCCTTTGACCTGGCAGTAGGATTTTTTTTTGTGGTAGAGGGCAGGGCAAAAATCGAACTACATGATAATTATTATCTAAATTTGGTAGCCATCTCATGAAAGATGGATAATCCCTCATTAATTTAAATCTGTATCCAAGATTCATATATTTTTGCAATGCAAGAGCAATGAACTATATTTTGAAGTGTATCTCCATTACTGCTGATTGAAAATCCTTATTCCCACCTCAGTTCCAATGGTAAACATTCAAGTGCACTTACTAATCCTCGATTTACTCCTAGTTTATAGTTTGCACTGAAACCTCTGTTTCTAAATGCGAAAAAATTAGTGAAAAGTTCATTTCTGCATTTCATTTGAACTGAACAGCGACAGCACATTCTCTGTATGTCTGACCTACCATTCTTTATAGTGATACAGGAATAAAATAAAAAGTGAAACACGCTTTATTTTTTTTTTTCTTCTTTTCTTTTCGGGTAATTCTCTAGTAAGAAACTGTGATTTTGCTTTCTCTTTTGTCATC
>BLFN01000868.1:2295541-2298041 GCA_014634225.1 Acropora yongei | reverse complement strand
TAAGGCCCCTGAAAACTAAGACCTAAGACCTGAAAACTAAGACCCCTTATTTTCTTTATTTTTGCCCTTCAGTTCGTCATTTTTCCAACCTCCAACCTCCCACATACATCTATAACTCAACAGTGTACCCTATGGCATTTACCATTTCTTAAGCATCCTCTTAGTAAATTTTAAAGTAATTCCAAAGAAAGAAAATGTAGAATAGTCTTGTTATGTCACATGTGACAGCTCCTCCAGTAGTTTTATGGATAGTTGATTAAAAGAGTGACAGGTTTGATTCGAGTACAGGAATATTACATTTTGGCGACGAGGATGAATTAAAATTACTCAACGGCAAGAGCAGTTGGCATTGGGGAAAAGAACAGCAGCTCGCCTTTGAACAGTCTAAGTCATTTCTCAAGTCTTCAGAATTACTGGTCCACTATGATGACAAAAAGGAACTGACTTTGGCATGCGATGCCTCTCAATATGGTTTAGGAGCGGTTCTTTCACACAGGATGGAAGACGGTTCAGAACATCAAATTTCATTTGCATCTAGAATCTTAACAAAGGCAGAGAGAAATTACTCAAATCTGGAGAGAGAGAGGCACTTGCAGTTATTTTTGGTATTAAGAAGTTTCATCAATACTTGTAGGGTAGACTGTTCGCATAAGAGACAGACCACAAGCCTCTCAAGTTATAGCTATAGCTATAGCTACCATGGCAGCTGCTCGAATCAAACATTGGGCATTGACGCTGGCCGCATACAATTACACCATCAAGTACAAACAGGTAAGGAACACTGCAATGCTGATGCCCTCAGTAGACTGCCATTGCCTGTTACGCCTCGGATGACGCCAGTACCAGCAGAAACTGTGTGGACAATGGAGCTTCTCAATTCTACGCCAGTAGACGTCAAAGAGATCCAAGCTGGAACCAGATCTGATTCCACACTTCCTCTAGTAATGAAGTTTGTCCAGTATGGTTGGCCTTCCAGGAACACAGATGAAGCATTCAAACGATATCTCAGCAGGAAAGAAGAAATAAGTATTCAAGATGGGTGTCTTCTATGGGGAAATCGCGTGATGGTACACTCGAAAGCAAGGGAAAGAGTGATGGAAGAGTTGCATGACACACCCTGGTATATGCCAAATGAAATCATTGGCTGGAAGTTGCGTATGGTGGCCTAAGATTGACTCCGATTTGGAGATGAAAGTGCAAAACTGTGAGGTCTGTAAAGCAAACAGGAAGTTACCACCTGAAGCCCCCTTACATCCCTGGGAGTGGCTGCATAAGCCTTGGATTCGCTTACACCTAGACAATGGTGGTCCATTACTTGGTAAAATGTTCCTCATCGTTGTAGATGCACACTCAAAGTGGTTAGAAGCATTTCAAAGGAACACTTCCACATCCAGCGCCACCATAGAGAAGTTAAGAATTGCCTTTTCAACCCATGGACTTCCGGAAATGGTAGTTACAGACTACGGCAGCGACTTTGTGAGTGAAGAGTTCGAAGATTTTCTGAAACGAAACGGAATCCGCCACATCTGAACTGCACCCTATCATACCTCATCAAATGGGCTTGCAGAAAGAGCTGTCCAAACATTCAAGGAGGGAATGAAGAAGTTGAAGAAACGAAGTTTGGAAACCAGAGTCTCAAGCTTTTTAGCCGATACCGAATCACTCCTCAGACAACAACTGGAGTCTCACCTGCTGAATTACTACTAGGCAGAAAACCGAAATCAAGATTGGATCTTATTTACCCAGAAATTGGTCGGAAAGTACGTCGTAGTCAAATGTCACAGAAGCAGAGACGCTATTTGCATGTTAAAGAGCGTACCATGATGGAAGGAGACAAGGTCTATGCCAGGAACTTTCGTCAAGGTTCAAAGTGGGTACCTGGAGTAGTACAACAGTCAAATAGTCCCACAATGCATGAAGTTGAATTAAAAGATGGAAGAATATGGAGATGCTATCAGGATCACTTGATTCAGAGATCTTGTGATCATACTTCAGTTATTCCTTCAGCATCAGAAGAGCCAAAGTCTACTGTCAAGCCTCTTGAAGACCACTCTGTGAGCCCAGAGGTGCCTGATTCTACTGAACCCGCTGATGTCCAAGGGAACAGCAAGAGACATTATCCAACGAGGAAGCGCCGTCCTCCTGGATATCTGAGAGACTGTGTTTCCAAGTGACTCTTTTTTTTTAGCTGCAAAGATAAGGTCAAAACACTCAAAAGCGTTTAGCGTTTGTGTTCACCGTTAAAATGCTGTCATCTCCGTTCACCTCATTGATATACTTGAAAAATTTTCTCAAGGTCATCCACACTACCATTCCAGATAAGCCTATTTTCTTTTCTGTTGAACTCAAGGTTACTTTGAGTTTTTCCTAGGAGTTGGCTCTTAGCCCTGGTGACATGTCCGTTCTCCATGGTTAAGCTGCTTTGTTACATCTAAAGAGAGCATAATTAAGCACATGTTCTTGTTTTTTCAATTAGATACTAGAAAGGAGGCTGAGAACA
>BLFN01000868.1:2222280-2224780 GCA_014634225.1 Acropora yongei | reverse complement strand
TTTACATCTCAAATAGTTTTACCAAATTAAATACAACAAAGCTAGGACAGATTTTGAGATGTATACCATTCTACTCTGCAAGATGTGAAATTGCAGATGGGGTCATCAGGCAAAATCGCCAAATAATTTCAAGAGACTGATATCATGATGCAGTTGTTAAGTCATCGTATGCCACTTCATTTTCATGTTTGATTAATAGGAGTAAATTATTAATCATTTAAAGAAATGGTAGCAGCCTAAACACCAATCCCCAGAAGGTACTTGAGACTGGATCAAAATTGCTCAAACCATGTTACAAATACTGTTTTCTGTATATCAGAAAACACCTACAACCAAAGGAATATTCTCATCTGTGTGTCTTATGCAAGATTCCCCTTCACTGTTATATTTCAATTGAAAACGCTTTCACCAGAACATATGGTTCCTCCTTTTCTAAAGAGAAACTCTTTTTATTTTTTGGAAACTGTTTTCACGTGCCTCTCGCCAACTAACCACAGCCTGAGATTAGTTTTCATTCCGTGAGAAATATGGAATTGCAGCAGCTTCAGGTTCTATTTCCTAAACATTTAGAGATACCATTATTAACTGTTTATAAATGTGAATTGTTGTGTAACTAAATCATGTTGCATTCACTCAGGGACATTGATGGAAACCACAAATTGATCGAGCCGTAAAGGATAGTTATACATGGAGGGATTGATGGTTTCTCCCGACTGGTTGTTTACTTGAGGAGTAAATCGTGGAATTATAATAACTGGTTCTTCAGTACATAATCAGAGAATAGAAAGACTTTGGAGAGATGTAAATAGAATTGTTATTTCTCGTTTTCTTAACATATTTTTATACCTTGAAACTCAGGAAGTATTGCAACTGTTCAATGAGGTTCACCTGTTTTGTCTACATTTTGTATATATTGATTTCATCAACCATGCACTAGAAGTATTTACAAATCAGTGGAACAACCATCCAGTTACAACTGAAACCAATTTTTCACCACAGCAGTTGTCGGCACGGGGAATGATTACCTTATGCAACCTGCCTCACACTGCTGTCCAAACTGTCTTGAAAGGTTCACCTGGTTACTCAAACTATGGTGTGGATGAAGAAGGCATAGTTCCAGAGCATGAGGACGCAGGCAGAAGAATAACTTCCTGAGTCACCCACTGTGCTTAATGATGACCAATTGCAGCAACTCCAGCATGCCATTGCTGAAGTAGGGGATGGTTCAGATAATGGGATTATTCAGTATCTTATTTGTGTAAATACTGTTAATTCATTTATGTAGGTGGAAAAATAACACTTACTGTCCCTCATTTTACCCAATGCTGACCAATAGCATCAATTCCAGGATCCCATTGCTGAATTAGAGGCTAGTCAGTACCTTTATTAACTAAAATCATAACGCAATTTAATTTCATATAATGTACAACACAATTCCACGAATAAACCTAGGGATTCTTATCCATTTTTGGATTTTTGCCTGTATTCCTTTTACACAAGGTAACTCAGAGTCTTAGTCTGTGTTTGAAAACACTTTGTCCTGTGTGAACATAATGCAAAACTTGTAAAAACCTCATGAACATCTGATACAGGACTTCCATTACAAAAGTATGAACTTGTATAACTTGGAAGTAACTACATACATATGTGTAACAGTTCAAGTTATTGTATGAAAATAATGCAGTTTCAGAAACGTTCTTTCTGAACAGTAACATCCTAACTCAATAAATTTGAATTGTCCAACATCAAGACCACATGACTTACAACTGTCAACCACCGGCATAGCCCACATGTTGGCAGTTAACTGCCAAAATCAATGTAACAGCTGTGGGAGAGAGGCAATTTGATTATATCGAAGCAGGTCTCTGGGTCTGGTAATGATCCCCTTTGTGGAGTGCCACAAATGAACTGGACAAGTTCCTTAAGCTTTGGCTTTGCTCCAACTTCAGATCTGTCAAGAGTACTGTTGCAACCACCTGGTGAAATATTCAGCAGCAACATCAACAGTTCCTGCTTGCATAAACTGGTGGGGAAAACTTGGTAACTCGAAAACAACTTATAAAAGACATAACCAAGAATTGTTTCTTCTGTTTATATGGTTGGGCATTGTTGCTAAGAAGAAAATGAAGTCTGACTGCTTCAACATGCATTAAACAATCAGAAGAATGTACAATTAGCAGATTTTTTTTTTTCAGTCTCCTTTCATGTTTACTCTCATACATCGTTTTATATGCCCCTTCTCAAATAAATTCCATAGACTCCTAATTCCCGGTTCTTTGTTTTTGTTTTATTTTATTTTTTTTTTGGGAGGGGGGGGGAGGAGGTGATTACCGGTAGAAGCCTAGGCAACATTCATTGATTTAAAGCAATAGTTATTGCGGGTTTTTGAGTCTTCCGTACAATTCATATCAGAAAATAGAGTATTTCTCAAAATTTTCGACACTACCTACCAACTTATGTACTGTTCAAACCAAGTTATCACTTCCTTCTCATTTGCTTG
>BLFN01000868.1:2197280-2199780 GCA_014634225.1 Acropora yongei | reverse complement strand
TTTTCTATCTATGATACCTCTATTTACATTAAAAAAGAAGACATGAAACAGTTCTTGATTGCTGAAATTATGTTTTTACTATGTTCTTAAAATTTTAGATTATATCTTAGTCTCAACGTTCAAACAGAAAAACTGTTCTCATATAAAAATAGCAAAGGAAGAAACAAAACAAAAAATAGTGTATGAACTTTCTTTAACCTTCAGTCAAAATGTAGCTAATTGGTAGTCCCTTTCACGTTTTTGTGAAATCGAAAATGATAATAAGATTTAATTTGAGGCAGTTTCTTAAAAATATTGTCCAAGGTAATCTGAACAGTAATAGGTTTGTTCAACACAGGTAGCTAGCAACATCAAAGAGTGAGGAAACGAAAGTTGGTCCTGTTTGCTGTTTCAGCGACCCAAAACACCAATCAGGGGCGAATTTTGTGTGGCCCGTTATCAAGAAATTATATTGAATCGCCTCATGAAGACCGCTCAGAACTAGCAACATGTAGTTCCACATGAAAGCAGAGTTTTTGTTTTGGCTCCACAGTTGTCTGTGGGAAGCTGAGCTTGTTTTTCACCTAGACCATACACCTTATTCCAAAATGGCGGGCCAATAAATTATTCTTTTGTTTGCATGTTAATTAGTCCTCTTTGCCTCGTCTGCATGTATAAGACAAAAGAATTTTGAAGTGAAAATGAGGCAAAGAGGGCTAATTAACATGCAAACCATAGAATAATTTATGGCTGTCGTTCCAAAAAAACAGTGTACATATGAAATTTTACTATTGGCACCCTTTCCATTCTACACATTTTAGTCAACGATTTGCAACACACACCAAAAAACGTGCTTTTTTGTTAGAGTTTTAAGATGAATACCGTATTTACCCATGTATAGGTGGACCCCTCAATCTAGAGCCAAAAAATGAGTTTTCTTGAAAAACTTATCCTTTATCTCAGAATTTTCTTTCAGGCATGCTACGGTTAGACGAAAACATCACAGGAAGCTTGCACATATGTGAGTATAAGCTGCATTTTCTTTATAATTTTTTAACTAAGCTTACAAAATCAAACATAGGTAGGACCTGGCTGATTCATATTTGACTGGAAATACAACTCCTGTGCATAGTCATAAGAGTAATGTACAGTGTCTTGTAAGTAACTGTGAATATTCCCCTTTGATTGTTTGCAACATTTTTTGTAATATTCCCTTTCCCTGGCAGCGAGGCGAAGATGGATTTCCTGAGTGCTAAATGCTTCTGCCTTTTGATCCTTTGGTTGATTGCTGTATTATGATTTAGGTTATTGTTTTCTTGACAAGTCGGTGGCTGGTCGCATAATTAAGACAAATGGACATAGTTCATTCCACAAATCACAGAGCTGTGACCATTGTGACCCTCTATGGGAAAACAGGTAAAAAGGTGATGGCCCGGGCACGTCTGGGATGACTCATGCGCATATTTTATTGGCAAAACAATGGGTGTCATGATAGCTTTTGTTATACACGAATAAGCACGTTAAAACTTTTGTTCAAGTAGCGTGCTCAATGTCACGGCGATTGTGCAATTTTATTTAAGTGGCACCTTGAATGTAACACCAGGCGTGCAATATGACTCTGTAAAATCCCACGATTTGACATGGCTCAGAACCACAGTTACACAATCGAAAGTTCGTAACAGAACAGATAAGTTTAATATTATTGAAAGTAAACGTACTTACAATAAGCAAGGAATTAGAAGCACCATCTTGTTTTTAACAACAACAACACTTTAGTCTGTTCAAACCCGTACTAGCGTGTTCATTCTTCGAGTAAATTATGGGCTATCCTTTGAATCACTTAGTTGGTAACAAATGACTGGTCTTTCACATTCAGTGTACCAAAACATCATGGAATGCGACACAGATGAATCACACTTTTTAAATTTAGAGTCGGAAGATCTAGATCGTTTGGAAAGTTTAGCTGATTCATACTTCAGTACACAAGAAAATGAAGAGGAAACTTCTGACTCCGACTCCAACAGCAGTTCAGACGACGAAGATGTGGACCTTATGGAAGTCCATATGACTGAGGGAGTGAAAGTCGAGAAGTTTTATGAAGAAACCTGTCACTGTAAATTAGGCGAGGACAAGAAGGCCTGCAGTCTTTTACTATCTATCAACGACAAAACCTGCCATCTTGTTTTCATACGAGTAGGTTCAAGAGCATAACAAGCATTCATTGTCAACGCCCATTACAAAAGCACGTCAACAATCACATAGACAATGTTAATGGTGTAACATTCGTTACCCGTAAGCACATGTCCCCTCAGGGACCTATTTTTGTTAGCTTACGATCAAGCAAGTTTAATTTGTTGTTTTATTTGCTTTGACACTAATTTGTTAGTTGCGGCACGAATTTTCGCTTCAGCGCTTCTGAAATATTGTGCGATATATCCTTGAAATGTCGCTCAAAATATCCTTTGACAGTGAAAGTTTTCGCATGAAATTTTGTGAAATGGATATTTCTAATAAATACTTC
>BLFN01000868.1:2174780-2189780 GCA_014634225.1 Acropora yongei | reverse complement strand
GTGGTCTTTACAAACAATGTTCATGTGTGTTGTTTTTCAATTCACATGTTGATGACACAACAAATGTCATGATATTAAATTACTTATCAGAGTATCAGTGTTTTAAGTATCTATATACCCCATCCTATCAAACTGGTTCACTAGTCTAACTTTCTTGAAGTCACTTCCTATACTGTAAATCTTGCTGAATCATATTACCTTCCCCCTTATCTTTGTACCAGAAAATAACAATAGCTCCCCCTTCATAAATAATGACCGGTCGCTAAACAATTCAGTGTTTGTGTAAAATATGTATTAACAGTGTAGCTTTCAACTACCGTACAGCATCTCCTATTAAATCCAAAAGACATTGGCGTGTATCTTCCTTTAGTACAGTTTTGTAAGAAGATATCAAAACAAGGGAAGCCAACATTATGCTCAGCTTTAAACTGCAACCCATGCAAGGTTGGGAGAAATAATGTAAAACTAACTGCATTCATTTTGCGATGACATAATTCACAGTATGAGGGGAATCAATTCTTCTATTGAAGCGCATTAGTCAGTCTAGGTCCAGCACACATATAAATTCACAGTAACTCATAAAAATTGACAATGAGTGAACTGTCTTACAAAAATATGCCGTAAGATGAAAAGATTCAAACTGTACTGACCTGTCACAAACAGCTCCTCATTGTATCGTCAAAAACAACACCCACAGCAAAAAAAGAGGCGTTCGCCTGCTTAGAAAGAGAAAACAATCGGTTAACATTGCAAAATACGGCATTCGCTTGCATTTTCCAATCGTAAAATCCGAGGTTTTCTGTTTGTTTTCCTGACGGTGAACTCGAGTATTCGTTCCATTATCCGACAGTTTTCCACGACAGTGAACACCAGGAAAATAAATTGTTTTCCGTTGTTTTGCCGGAGTTTTCCGGTCACTAAACAGCATGTTGACTGGTGTTTACGGGAGTTTCTCTCATTTACTTGTTGTTTTCCACTTACAAAACAACGCATTCACTGGAGTTTTCAGTGAGGTTTCTTGCATTTTCTCAAACCGTGAATGCGCGCAAAATGCCAGAAAACCGCTTGTTCTTCAGCGTTCACCAGTTGGTTAGCGCTTAAAAAACAAGGCGTTTTCCTTGAAAACAGCGATTTTGTCACGTATACACCTACTTTTTTAAATTTATATATTTATTTAAATGACAATAAGCAGCTTTTCATGTCATAGTATAAACATGATCTTAAACAGAATGCTTCATAAACATACCTGAATAGACATTACCAACCACCCTCTGGCTGGAGGACATGGTTGGATGCATTATGCAGAGTTCAACATCTTCCCCTCCAGACTGCCTCCTAATTTGTTTTCCTACAGCTACACAATGGAAAAAGGAAATCATCTGAGCCTTCCACGACCTTGTAAAACTGCAATCTGTAAATAAAGAAAGGACAAACTACAGAATGGGCCATTTCATTTCTTGTACACACACCCTCCCCCTATTGAAGGGTTCTCTACGAATTTACACCCTAACAAAAAGAAGATCAAATGGGCAACAAAATCACCCTCTATGACTGTACTTCTTCACTTCGACCGCGGAGCCACTACAGCCAGCCCCCTTCAAAAAACAGAGGTCCTATATTCTGTAGTTTCGAACACAATAACACTTACCGATTCAAGTTTTCCCTTCGCAAGATATCTTTAATGGCACCTGAGGTGGAGTTGTTGCTGAATTCGAATCCTTTTATTCTATCGCTGCTCTCTAGAGCATGAACGACACTGCTTCTTGGTACTCTTAGGGAGTCGCAAAACTGCAAAAGCAGAAAAGGTTGCTGCCACTGTTGCGTGACATACTTTGCTATCTTCGCTTTTGCTTCAGAGACTCAAGAGTGACACGAGTGGGAAGGAGCGTGTAAATGTCAAGTTCCTATTTATATAACACTTCTTTAAAACTCTGTCCGTTGTTCAGAATCTGGAAAATTGGTCTGGTTGGTTGCGAAAGAGTAGAGTCTTTGAGGCCCCATTGGATGTCTGACTTCTGGTGCAATTCCAAACACGTTTAGGGCGGCATGCTTCCCTGTCCTGGGAGCTTGCATCGCAATTAATTAAGAAAATCTTGGTCCCTAACCCTTTCACCACTAAGAAGCCAGAATGAAGGTTTGTTTCCTATACATTGGAAAATCAGGTGTGTTTCATTAAGGTGGCTCCCTATAGTTTTTTGAGCGCGCGCGAACTTTAAAAATTCTATGTGAAAGTCGTGCGCGATAAACTGCAATGAAATGTAAACAAACATGGCGTCCAAATTTGCGAAAAATCTGTCTGGAATAAGGCAGGATGTAACTCCCCCAGTTCGAACAACAGTTACTCCAACGACCTTGCGGTGTACTAATGGGCATTTTGGAAAAACGAAACAGCAAAAGGGCATTGGCCCATGAGAGAGGAATTAAAATCTTGGAGACTCCAAGAGACTCCGACTCCGAGTGCTAAAAGGAAACTTGTCTTTTAAAGCACCACGGACGAAAACGAGCCTCCTCCCAATTGTCAGACAAGAGGTTTAAAGGTAAAGAACAATTGTTCACGCCGAAAGTATAAATCGAGTTCGGAAGTCAGTAAATCTAAATCGCATGTGATGAACTACTTCATAGGCTGTTATGTTACACAAAGAGTCTGTTCCACATGGAACCCGCCTTATTGATCTTGACTTCTTCCGTCAAAACATCAAACAGTGTCATTTTTGTGGGTAAGGACAAAACATGGACCCCCAGCAGATACAAAACACAGGTCACTGCTTTACCAATACAAAAGTATCCCAAACATTTGTAAAAGCTAACCTTAGGCCTAATTAGGCCTAAGGTTAGCTTTTGTGAATGTTTGGGATACCTTCTGTATTGGTAAAACAATGGACCGGGTCCATGGACCCCTGGTCCATGTTTTGTCCTTACCCCATTTTTGCCATTCAGGTAACGTTAGAAGATGCAGATCTTTCCTCAACTTTTTAAATCTCTGAAGCTATAATCACCTTCTCAAAAAATAAGACAAAATAGAAATAAGACAACATTGTTTACAAGCTTAAACATCTAAACATCTTCAGAAGCCCCAACAGAGGTTTATGTTATTTTAAATTAAAGGAAGCCCATTTCATAGCTTTTTATGTCTAAAAGTTGTTAAACAATACAGTATTATTCAAAGCTTTTGATTTTATTATTTTGTCAGAATTATTTAAGTGGAGAAACTTAGCCATAGTGTAATGTTTCTCTTATTATCCCACCACAAAAGTCCTATAGCTCAAATTTAAGTTTTTTATGAATACACTTAGCTCCACTGTCATTTTGCAATGTGAAGAATACGATTCGACATGGCCTTACCAGTTCATTATTGATACCATGTTTGTACATGATTGTCGCAAAAATCACAATGCTTCATCAAAGGCAATGGAGCCTGTCTCAGCTGTGGAGATGTTTAACAATGCCCCAAAACAAAAAGTGAAGTATGCATTTTATACTGGAGATGATGACTCCACAACTGAGGCTCACATTCGACAGAAAGTCTCTTATGGAGTTGAAAAGTTTAGTGACATTATACATATGAAGAGATCGTTAACAACATGATTATATAATTTAAGCCTTAACACAAAATTTGCCGACAGCTCCATCTTGTCGCAAAAGGTAATAAATTACCTGGTAAAGTGTTTTTCGTATGGTCTTGCACAAAACAAAGGAAATGCTAAAGCAATCCAGGCAACCATTAATTGCATTGTTCCCCACGCATTTGGCGACCATAAAAATTGTGACACTAAGTGGTGTAGATTCATGCAAGATCCAGTTTCATATAAACATTATGACCTTCCATATGGGAAAGACTTGTTTGGAGACAAATTGAGATCTGCCCTTGAAAACATATTCAGTGATTGCTGTACTGATGCAGTGGCTGACAAATTAGCTGACAAATGATCCCCCATGACAAATTCACAAAGGAATGAAGCTCTAAACAGTGTGGATGGTTCGAACGATCCAAAAATCAGGTTCTATGGGGGAAGTGAAAGCAATGACTTTCGTGTAGTGTGTGGAGTTGCACAAACTAACCTAATATACCTGATATGGATATGTTAGCCAAACCCTTGAAGCACTCAATATCGAGCCTGGAAAATACTGTACAGAATATAACAACAGAATGACAACCAAAGTTCTTCAAGATAAGATCAGAAAATCAACTGTGGATTTTAAACACAGAAGATCTCAACTAAACTCTCAAAAGTGCTCACAGACAGCCAGGAAAGAATCTCAAGAGGGCAAAACTTATGAAACAGGTATTGGCCTAAATCTTAAGTTGACATGTATCATGTCCTCTCCTATTACCGATTGTCAAGCACGTGTAATGGCAATGCCACATAACCAGTTTAAAGAAACTGAGGACTTTGTCCCAAAGATTACCCTTAGGCCTGTTGCAAAAGAAGTGAAATACGAAAATAACATTCTATAACTTCTTAATTTTTGACACCGAAACAAATGCAACAGGTAAATCTGAGACAATCTGCCAGTTATCAGTAACTGACAAATCTGCTATACACAAGTTCTCAGTGTACATTATGCCCACAGGACATCGATTTGCTTGCTTCAAAAGTTAATAAACTAAAAATAGTAAAGATCAACGGAGAGCGTAAAATGTACAAGGATAAGCAAGTTTTAAGAGCTATACCTTCTGATAGTGCGATTGCTTAATTTAAGAGCTATCTCTCACAGTCCATAAGCATAGCCAAGAACAGCACCGTTCTCATTGGACACAATGTCTTCATGTTCGATGCTCCAATTCTTTTAGGAAATGCTGGAAATGAATTCTCTTCTGAGCTCCAATCTATGGATCTCTGGTTTGCTGATTCTCTCTCTCTGTTCAAAAAACTCATTAAAAGTCAACTTCCTGCTTTACAGAACGCAGATGGCACATTTCCGAAGACTAATCAGTCCTCTCTCTACAAGACCTTGTTTAATCAAACTTTCAAGGCAATCGATGCCTTGGAAGATGTTCTTGCCCCTAGAAAGATTCTCTTTTCTTCAAACCTGGAATTGTCTAATAGAACCTTCGTCGAAAACTCTGCACTCACCGACACAAATCATGCATTCAAGGACTTGGAGTATCTTGATGGTTGGCACAAAATATTGCAATCCTTCCGAGGAAAGCTGTACAATCCAGAAAGAAACGATAGTACCATAACGAAAAACATTGCAGAAAAAATTGCCGGGAGTGGTTTCGCATATGGAGATTTGAAAAACGTGCATAAACAAGGTGGGCAAGAAGGAGTCATCGCAATTTTGTCGAGAATGCCATCATGCCCAACATCCACATCAACACGCGTAACTCACACTGGTTGAATTCTAGCAGCCATCCCTAGAGTGAGTTTTCGTTTCTTTGAATTTATCTTCAAACATGTGTCCTAATTTTTCCAAAAATAGCTTTTAGGTAGGACATAAGAGCTCAAAACAATTTACCGTGTTGTTTGAATTTCGAACTCGCGGGTGGCGCAAGTGGCCCTCTGATATGCATGCGCGTGTGGTTGTCTCGAAATTGTATGATGACACAAAGATGCAAAAAAAGGAAACACGAGCTCACTTTTCTCATGTTTCTTTCGGTGAAATCTTGAAAGTTGGCATGGATGCCTTCTTCACAATATAATTTTTTGAAAACGTTTTATCTAAGGATTTCTTTTTTTTTAATCAAAAGTAGGAAATTGTAACATTTTTAAGAATCCTTTGGATAAATTTTTAATTTTTTCAAATCGTTTTCACGAGACTGCTGAGTTTCAAGATATTTTACCGACGCTAACTCTAGAAAAAAGTATACATCAGCAAAAAAGCAACAGTTGCCCCGCGAGAGATGTAAAAATGCCAGGAGCAAATTTTACATACCAATGACTGTAGAGGATGTCTATGAGGAATTCACGTCACAGGGGTATAATGTCGTCTTCAACCCTGATGGAAATGGTGATTGCCAGTTCAGCGCAATAGCGCATCACCTTGCCAGCATCGGCATATATTGCTCTGAAAGGACAATACGAGAAGAAATTTGTCAATATCTGGAACAAAATCCGAGTGACACTGATGGTTTTCCTGTTAGAACTTTTTGTAGGTGTTCTGTGAAGCCAATGCCAATATCTCGCAAGTATGGCTCTGAACGGCACTGATGGTGACCAGCTAACTCTACAAGCTGCTTCCAATCTCTACAAGCTGCTTCCAATCTGTATCTTCATTTAGTGCAGATGCTGTGGTTCATATTTTTCCTCAGCATTCCCCACCTGTTGCAAGTTTTGCACTTGGTCACTTTTTGGAAGAAGCTGGGATCCATTATGTCAGTCTTGCCAGAGAGCAAGAAGAATCGGAAAATACCGAGGGTGAAAAAGGTACCGATAAAAATGTTGAAGATTGTGAAGCAGAAAACAGCAGTGGAAACCGTGGAGACAACACAGACAATAAAGATGTGGGAGAGGGCGTGAATGAAGAGCAAGGACAAAGGGGTGATGATGGTAGGGTGGAAGAAGTGATTCGGGTTGAGGATGATTTGAACCCATTTGACCTCCTACCTGATGAATTACTGGAAATAATTATTGCACAGTCACTATCTGGATTGAGCAGAGGATCGTTTGTTAGGGCATTTACTCGATTGCAAAACGTGTGTTCGAGATTCCGTCGTATTGTTCTGCAACACCAGCGCTCACTTCCACAATTACACCTCGATGGAAACATTTGTCCTCGATACAACAGCGTTATGAGCTTAATACAAAAGTATGGCAAGGGTAGCGGTGTTGTGATTGAGCTAAAGGGCATAATATGTAGCAAGAAGTGGACTCAGGCATGGGTCGAATTGGTTTTTACATCCGAGGCATTCAGCCATCACACTTCAGTCCCAATTTGGTTTAACTGTTGACATTTGCTTTATTACGGGCAAAGTAATGCTTCTCGGTTAACATTTTACCAAGTTCACTCTGTAAACTAACTAGCATTGGCTTGAAAAAAGTTAATAAGCCCTGTTTTTTGTTGTTCCAGTTCAAGCTCACTTTGGCTACAAGATTTTGCATTTGTATAATTCGTGATCATGATGACAAGTTTTAGCAATCTGCCGAACATGAAAATTCTATATGTGCGCCTCATTTGCACCTTACAGTGGAGTTATATATCAAAACATATCATGTTAGTTTATATTATAAAAAAAATAGAAAACCTTTTTGTTATTCTTGTTTGATTTAGGTTAGAAAGCGTGGCAGGCACAAAAAAAACATGCATAATTTTATTTTGGCCCCTCACTCTCCTCCCGCCTCCACTTATTAATTTCCGTATTCAAATTCGACCCCTTGATACCCCCTCCCCTCTCCCCTGCTTCCTATAGAAATTTCAAAGCGCGTAAAGAAAGGGAAAGATATTGACATTTTATTGCAAAGGCAAATCAAGGTATCTCACTCACCTTTCGCAGTGTTTATTTCAAATCCAGTTGATGTTACAAATTCTGTTGTTTATTACAAATCAGGGTGATACAGCCCAGACCTCCTTGAAGAATGTTGTGAAGTCTCATTTTTCCTACAAGCCTCATCATGCCCGATGCAACCACATGAGAAGCACGTGTAATGGCAATGCCACATAACCAGTTTAAAGAAATTGAGGACTCTGTCTCAAAGATTACCCTTAGGCCTGTTGCAAAAGAAGTGAAATACGAAAATAACATTCTATAACTTCTTAATTGTTGACACCGAAACAAATGCAACAGGTAAATCTGAGAAAATCTGCCAATTATCAGTAACTGACAAATCTGCTATACACAAGTTCTCAGTGTACATTATCCCCACAGGACATTGATTTGCATGCTTCAAAAGTTAATAAACTAAAAATAGTAAAGATCAACGGAGAGCGTAAAATGTACAAGGATGAGAAAGTTTTAAGAGCTATACCTTCTGATAGTGCGATTGCTTAATTTAAGAGCTATCTCTCACAGTCCATAAGCATAGCCAAGAACAGCACCGTTCTCATTGGACACAATGTCTTCACTTTCGATGCTCCAATTCCTTTAGGAAATGCTGGAAATGAGTTCTCTTCTGAGCTCCAATCTATGGATCTCTGGTTTGCTGATTCTCTCTCTGTTCAAAAAACTCATTAAAAGTCAACTTCCTGCTTTACGGAATGCAGATGGCACATTTCCGAAGAGTAATCAGTCCTCTCTCAACAAGACCTTGTTTATTCAAACTTTCAAGGCAAACGATGCCTTGGAAGATGTTCTTGCCCTTAGAAAGATTCTCTATTCTTAAAAGAGAATTGTAAATAAGAATTTTGCAATCATCCCCATGGAAAAATTCTACAGACAATAGGTGGAGTAGTTGGTTGAAAAAGTGTCTAGTTACCCCTTCAGTGTCTGCGGCTGACTGCTCTTTGTATATGACTCTGAGCTTTTTCTTTGGATCAAAATTGGCATCGTTAAGTATGCCATAGCATTGTTCAGTAAATCCTCCTCATCAACCTTAAGTTTTTCTCTGTCATTGCTCATATAATATCTTTCAGGTCTTCCAGCAACCCAGAAAGAGAAGCTGGTTTATAGTCACTGTCCCTAGGAGGGCACCGGAAGGTCACTATCACTGTCATTGTGGTTGACAATAACAATGGTGCTCTGGCAGCTGTTCCATGGACAGCTGAAGAATTTGATATATCTTCCCTGGTTGATCTGTTCAGGCTGAGACAATACATGGTATGGTCCAGGAACAGGAGAATTTGCCCTACTCTGCTTTCCTGTAGCTGTTACAGTTTCCTCTCCATTGTCTCTAAAAAATGATTTGAAGGCATTGTAATATCTATTTGAGTACGTGTAAGAAATTGATCACAGATGACTACTCATAACACAGTTCTTGATTTATAATAATTCAACTGTGTCATGAAAGATATAACTTGTATGCGTTACATGTATGTGAATGCACTGTTAACTACTCATTGTATGCTGTAGATTTGAATTATAGATGTGAGATCGGATAGCAGGTTTTGCTTTGAGATGAGGCTGGGATCTGGAGAGACAGGAGTAGTATATTTTTCTGTTTGTCAAAACAACCACAGACACCCTTTGTGAACTGAACCATTGCACTCCATCTTTCTTTTCTATCTATATATGAAGTGTTCCGAACTATCTTAATTGCCTTTGGTTTGTCTCTGATGAAGAAAAACATACAAGTGTAGGTACTTGTGGACACAGATTGTAAAATGAAAATAATGAATTGTAAGATCATTTAGTAAGTGTGCATGGCCAACATGTATTCTTAAATATATGTACATATACTGTATTTCTTAAACCTTACAAAAAATAGCATTAGTATTGTGACTATAAACAAAGGGGGACAAGTGCCTTCCTTTTTTTGCCATGCACTTCATCTTGGTCCTGCAGCAATTCATGCATAAAAACATTTTCATGGCATTCAAGGCATTCGATTAGCGTACCAACCATCTACAAGAAATAATCAAGAAAAGCCGATATTATGAAAAGCAACAACCCACCTTCTCAGGGAAAACTAAAACGTTTGTTCACAAAGCATTGTTTTGTATACCAATACTGTGAAATTGTGTTCATAGTATGGTTCAGCACTTTACTGACTTGGTTTTGGCAGGCACATTTTCACCCTCTTAAAATGTAGCAATAGCAAGCATACCCTTTAATAAGACATTTGACAACTTTGTGTTACATGAAGATTCACATTACAGTTTGTCCTTTTCACTGTAAAAATTATTTTTTTATATAAAACGCATTCTTGTTAAAGAAACGTTTTAGGGTATGGCATTTCACCGCTCATCTCAGATTGTACATCTTGCTCCTGATTCTGGATACCACTGGGAATATTTCTCTGTAATGGGCGGATGTATATGATAGCTTGGCCAGCTACATCTTTAAGTCGAGCTGGTGAGTATGGCATTGGAAGCTTATTCAGTCCCTGGTCTTCACCTCTTCTCTGAAATAGGCAAAGTTCATACCCTCCAGCCAAAGCAAGAGGAGGAAATCTTTCCAACAAGTAGTAGACAAAAAAATTTCAGGGTACATTTTTGTACTTTCTTTTTTTCTTTTTGGTTGTTTTTATTTCGTGACAGCTGAGCTTTGGGTTGGAAGGAGCATCCTCCTCTGGCAGAATAATTGAACACCCTACAGTTGCTGGACTGTTAACTGCATCAGTGGATTGAGCAACACTTGCGTTACTTAAGCCGGTAGGACCTAAATAAGTATGACACATCCTGATCAGTGGCTTTTTAAGTGCAACTAAATCAAGGCTAGGCCTAGACACAAATATCTCGGTATTTTTAACGAAGGTTTTGGGAAAATGTGATGATATTTACAAATATTTAGGATTGTTTTCCTTAATTCTAGGGTTTAAATCCTTATTTACTTCAGTGAATAACATATCCCATAAAGGCATAGGTGTACGCCATTATTGAACTAGATGGGGGATACCGTGGTCCCGAATGATTTGCCTGATTCATTGGCCCCCTTGAGAGAAAATGTAGTCGCTGTTTTGGATCGGCTAACATCATCTCCAAGCGACCTGTCCAGGTTTTGAGTCATCTTGGGGGCATTTGAGAAAAGAAAACGACTTACATTTTGAGATATTTATAGAATTTTTCGGGACCAAAAAAAGAGAGACATTTGCACAAAATTTCCAAAATTTCCGGAAAAAAATGGCAAGACAAGACAAGACTTGTGTATAAGCCGCACCTTTTTCCTTAAGTTTTGGGTCAAAAATCGTGGATGCTTCTTATACATGAGACCATTGACTTAAGAGAAGGCAAACTGGCTTGTTCTTGTCACAAATTGAACTACTGAAAACCTTCAGTAAATAAAGAGTAAGTAGTTCTTTCAAGCGTTTGAGCAGTTAAACACTAACATGCATGGAACCTCCATTCCTCCGCACAGCTGCTTACAATGTCGTCTACGACCAATCACTTCGACAACGATTTCTCCAGAACTCGCAAGGCAAATGGACGACCGTTTCATCTCCCTTTACGACTTTCACGGGCATGTTTGTCCATGGCGTTGTTAAACCCTCGTTTAGGAACAAGTTTTTATCCGATCAATGGTTTCCATACGTCTCAACAAACATGATATCCACACACAGCTGATGCAAAAGAGATTTCCATGTTGTTTACTACGTGACTAGGCCGAGGCTTTCTCTAATGTTTTTTTCAGCAAATCAAAAAAGAGTGCATTCTTGAGCAACTTATTAATGTCACTGCAAATACGCAATGTTCATTACATTTTGTCAAGTTTATTGCTAACATCTGTGAACAAACAACCTACTTTTTTTCACTTACAAAGGTGCTTTTTGGACTTCTTATTTTTTTCCCAAAGTCATGCTTGAAATTGGGGGTGCAGCTTATACACGAGTCTTTACGGTGTTTTGAGTCAATGGAAGATCAAATTTCAGTTCAAAAGGGCTGCAGGGTACACGTCTTCCTTGTGGTAATTTTGAAGATCCGTTTTATGGGAACAAATACAACCTTTTAAAACCGCAAGGAAAAACATCTCAGCATAATTAGCTAGTAGAAAGCATAAACGAATGGAAATCAGTAAGTAAATTTCGCTCAAAAGTTGCATTGATTTTCTCTCATTCTTGAAACTCTACAACCCTATTATTTTTAGCAATCTGTCGAAAGGCAAGCGTTACCTTTGCACAGAATGTGCAGTGCTCACCTTCATTTGCAATTGAAATTAACTGATCTGCCACGTGGCGCAACGTCGCAATGTCGCATTCCGTATCCATTCTCCTTCCATGCTGAACCAAACGCAGCTCATTTCTGGAAATGACGTACTTATGAGCCATTTTCCGGAAATGACGCATTTTTAAGAGCCCGCAAAAACAGCGGGTTCTTTGTCCAAGGTAGCCATTCATGCATGTCAGAGGATAAAAAGTGAAACTGGCATAAAATGAGTAGCAAGCATGTTGGAAAACAGATTTTGACTCACACAAGTGTAAGAAAAGTGATGCCGCATTGTGAGGGATCAAAGTTGCGTTGTGAAACTCCAATGTCGAATTGTGAACATCACAGATTAAAATGCAAACAGACATTGAATATGAAAGTTGAATTTTGGCGGGCATATAACGCCATAGACTAGCCATCCAGATCTTGTGGATGTTTACAACAAATCCATCAAAGGATAAATATAAAATATAATAGAAATAGACAAAAAATATTCGTGATAATCCTTTTATTTTGGTGTGTGAAGACGTTATGACAGCCTGCTAATTGTGGTACTTTTTTTGGTAGCAAAAAGCCTCTTCTTGATGCTCAAATGGCCACGCCATGCAGTCATATGTTTTGCTGGAATATCTTTGTAACATAATTGCTCACAAGAGGCCAGGGGAACTGTCTTGCCTGCAAGGTGCAACTCGATACGGCCAAACAGCTAAACAACATATTGAAAAGTGCGAAGAGATTGTCGTGGTCTGTCCTCAATGCAACCAAACAGCAAAGTGGAGAACCCAGCGCACAAGAGTGCATGTCCCATAAGGGAAACTAATTATTTGTGGTTGCGGGAAAAACTGGAAACACGGCGACCTTAAAAAACACAGAGCTTCATACTGCAGTTTTCAAAAACGCAGCTGCCCCTTGAATTGTGGCCACGTTATTGAAAGGTGATATGTTTGATTTTTTGTTAAGGTAGATCCTTACAGGTGTCCTTAACTTAAAAAATTGACAGCACGTTGTTTCGTAGTCATAAGGATGTATAAGCCTAAAAACAAATAAAATTTTTTTTGCTCTGATTTTGTTTGACTCAGTGTACGAAAACAGCTACCTAGAAACAGAAAATTACCAATGTTGCTGTCAGCGAATATACGGGGTATTGAATTCGGGCGCACTAACTAACTGGATTTTATTCTCCAACTTTGTTATCTTACAGAAAATGCACGAGATGAGTGCAAATATACCGCAATATCACATTTGGTTATCGTAAAATGGAAAACCTGTTTTACAGGTAATAATGCAAGTATACATTTTTATCTAGGTATCTCCTGTCATCGCATACCCTACAGTGCCCTGGGGTGGTCCAATACTGCCCCATCAAGGGGTGCAGAGCAACACCTCTCTCGTCTCAAAGAAGAGAGGAATAATACCTATTGTCTGGAGGGGCCACGAAGCGGTGAGTCTTGTTGTAAGTTATATAGTCCACGGCAGGTACCTGACTACGGTAAAAACCCTTGTGTAAGAACCTAGAATTTTGGAGGTTCAGGCAGTGAACAGATTCTTATATTTTTGGGTAATTTTTCCAGTAACAGGCTGATTAGGTTAAGACTGTTGAGTTGCATTTAAAACCTGGTTGAAGGTTAGGACAAAATAGAGAAGGAAAATATTAGTGCGTGTAACCATAACAATACAAGGATATTGATTTTTTTAAAGTTTTAACCTATTGTTAACAATTATTAATTTATAACCATCAAATAATCTGTTGTCCTTTCTTCAAAGACGGTCACTTTGATCTTTCCTCTACAGGCATGGTTTGCAATTCAGCCCCAAAAAACTGTGAGGTCGGTACCTTTAAGTGGTCTGTACACCCCAACACAAGTCAAGTTGCATGCTCCCCTTTCTTTGAAAAGTGAAACAGGAGGTGGCGCCTATTTTTTGCAAAGAAAGGTTACAACTTGGAGTATGGCTTGAAGCACGTCCAGGGAGTAAGCCCTATTCATTTGGTGTTAAGGTTAGTTAGAAGACCCTTAAATTCTCTCGGTCGGTTATTTATTTTTGCTGTTGTTTTCCAAAAGGACAGAAGTTATTGCCCCTTGCTATTCCGTTTAATCGTCGTTAGGTCAACTTCAAGACAATTTGCAACCCAAAAAAGGTATAACTGTCCTTTATAAGAGAAGAACTACAAATGTTACAGGTGAAAAGGTGATCTACAACATATATTGAATGAGAAACAGATAAGATCCGACAAGGAGGGAAAGTTTGCTCTTCAGCTTTTTATTGCTCTTCAGCTTTGTCATGGAGTGCCACGAGAGCAGTTACCACTTCCAGAACATCCCTGTTGTGAATATAAATGATGTGAGGAGCACTGGTATCCCAAGATCTATAATTGTAAGGATGGATCAACTGGAACCCGTCTATTTATAATTGTAAATTTTAAATTTTGTCTACTTTATTAACCTCTCATTCTGAATCAATGAAATTCTTTTTTCCTATTTATTTTCATTTTGATAATTGACACGAATTGTCTCCAATGCAGCAAATGTGGGTCTTAAATGGTAAATCTCTAAGACAATGGTTCTTTGTAGATTAATTTGAAGTCACAATTGTATTTTCTTGAAGGGGTTTAAAAGGTTTAAATGCCTCTACGTATACTATGTGTTATATGCAACTGTTATGTCAATAAAACGAACTAGCAACCAACTGCGATCCTGTGACTATGCATGACCAAGGCATGATAGATAATAGCAGATTGGAAAAAAAAACAAAGCAAAAATGGAACTTTGTTTCTCATAGCTGTACTTTCTAATAAGTTGTCAAAAGCGAAAAAATGTAAGAGATACAGCTGGTCTGGACCTTATGAAGATTGTCAAAAAAAAAGCGGTCTTTTCAAGGAAAACTGGCCTTTTAGGGAGTCTTCAAAAGCTGATGGCCAAGCTGGCTCTGAAAGAGACGGTCTTTTAATCTTAATGTCTTTTAAGAAATCTAAACTATCTAGCTTTTTTTTTGGTCTTTTAAAAATGACTTTTTAAGTAGTCTTAATAAATGGCCTGCCATTTAAGGAATCCTGTAAAGCTGGCAAGTTGGCTTTTCAGAGAGTCTTAAGTAGCTTGCCATTCAAGGAATCCTATAAAGCTTGTAAGTGGCTTTTCAAGGAGTCTCAAATAGCCTGCCTTTTAACAAATTCTAATTGCAAGTACCTGTGAGGCTGGCTGAAAAGGCAGTAGAAGCCGTAAATACAGCACTACTTGCTCATTGGACTGTAAGGCCTGCTTTTTCAAAGAGGCTTGGGTGTATAAAATTCTCAGTATTTCCTTTACTACCTGCAAGCCTCCAATATTG
>BLFN01000868.1:2126865-2131865 GCA_014634225.1 Acropora yongei | reverse complement strand
GCGTTCGGGGGTACTGAATTTGAAGTGCAACTCCATCACCAGATCGGGCAAAGAATGTTGGTGCGTCCCGGGTTTAAACGATAACCCGTGTATGCGATCGATGGCATAGGACGCGGTTCTCTGGTCTTTTTTCGACAAGTCCCGCCAACGCCAGCCGTGGTCGAAATGAGTGTTCCCGGTCATGGTCCTGTCCCAATTACACCAACCTAGTTCTCTTACCAGGAAAGCAGCTCCACTGTCCTTACTGAGTTGAAATCCTTCCAAGTCGATGACCATACAAATAGAATTCATGATGGTTGGTTGATTGATGGTCGAGGCGTTCGCTCGCTCGTTTTTATAGACGGAGAGACTACCCATCATTCATTGGGGGAGAGGAGGAGGGGGGATAGGGGGGTATCCCCCCTTTGAAGGGCCCGAGGGTCGATCGGACGGTTCTCGTGTGTATATAGAGGGAAAACAAAGATGGTGTGAATCAACCAAAACATGGCTGAGGCAAAACTCATGTTGAATACTCTATGGGGTCAATGGCAAAGAGTCGATACAATGCGCTGGGAGATAAAGAAGAAGACGGCGAGGATCGCGCTGCGGTCGAGACAACCGAACGATTGGATCCTCGTGTCAAATGTAGTCTTTGGCGTTGGGCCATCACTCGAACTGGGGTGTCGGCCTCGGATGCGTCATACCTGGATGTCTTGGACGAACATATCGTGACCTACATCGTACAATTGAGCAGTTGCGGTGTAGTACAGGACAAGAAAGAGATGGGATGGACGAATCTGCACCAGGAATTTCGATTATTACCACGCTGCCAGGTTCACGACACTGTGATTATTTTTTTATTGTATTGTGGTTACTACACGAAAGGCATACACGTTTTGTTGTTTTCTTAGATCATGTGGGTGTGGTTGAGCGACCCGAGAACCACTTGGTTTCGATGTCTTCACCCCACTCCAGAAACGACCTGGTGGGATCACTGCCAATACTATTGTGGTCGTTGCACGCATTGTTTACAAGTGGATCGAGCTCATGACCCGTTCCACAGCTTTCCATGCTGCGGTGTCTATGGTCGTCGACGCTATGCTAACGGTCCCGCCATGACATTGACCCAAGTGGCAGGCCAGGTCGCTCGACTACGCCCTGGTTACACCTTCGTCACCGGTAAGTTCTTTTTTCTTTTCTTAATAGACGTTGACCCCTTATGACGTTTGCGCAGTGGACCACACCGATGGGTTTCACAAACACGTTTGGTGTCCAGGTCGTCGTTGTGGGTGGTTACGAACCCTTTGTCTGGAGATGCGATTGGAGGGTCGCTCGTTTTGCATCACGTACGGACACTTTCGCTAAGACACCTCTTTGTTTGTCGTCGTAGGTCATGCGTGCTCAACTCGACTATGTCTATAATGGTTGGTCGACCCCATTTCACTATTGGCAATAGACTTGCCCCTGGCCGTCGTGTACTTGTGAGAAAACCAGTTCAGTGATGGTGATACAAGGTCGATATCACTTTTATTATCCGTATTATCCGTAGGTGATGCATACCGAGTGGTACCTAAATCAAGACAAGATTGCCTGTTGGAAATGTAGGGCCTGTGGCACCCCACGTCGATGGGACACTTATTTGAAAACCACACCCAATTGGGAAGAAAAACCCCTTTGGTATGGTCAACCGGTCTGTTATCGATGTCATGGTATCCTATACCATCATGTATGGGGAAAGTGGTGGATTGCGGATCGTTATAATTGTGATTGTTAGGTTATGCGCTGCATCCATCATTACTCGGAGCTCTTGGTATGGAGGGTTGTACCAAAGTGTGTTGGAGTTACCGTTCATTCACTCATCTCAATTGGCCGCCACCACCTGTATGGATAGGATACAGGATCTGTCGTAGATGTCACGGGGTTCGATGTCTTACGTGCAAGTGTTGGATGCGTGCACCCTGGCGCCGTTCAACTTTGACTATGTTTGTTTTTTTATAGATCATGGTCGTCGTTTCGTGGACTTTGAACGACGACCCGACAAATCGTGACTTATCCTGGTGGCGTTGCCCACACGGGGATTCTAAGATGTCTTTATGCGTGCGTTGTTATCACCCCTTTGACTTTATTTACGTGGATATGAAACATCATCGACCACGATGCCCTCGATGGTATAGCGGTCGTCATCGTTGTTGTGTGGGTTTCTCACCTTTCTCACGGTTGTTTCGTCGTCGTTGCAGCCTATGACCTTGAGAGAATGGACGTTGAATCCAGAGATGTGGGCCCTCATCGGACCAAACCATCAATCCGCAGCGTATTGGTGTTGTATGTACGGTAACTGTCATCGTACCCTACGGGCTTGTGCACGATGCTATCGAAGCACAGACGGCATCTATGGGCATACATGTCTCAAAACGTATACCTCCGAACATCATCGTGAAGCTATGCTGTGCCGCTGGAATTGGTATCTGTACGATCATATCGACCTTCACATGGGTGGTAACACGCTCCAATTACACGAGACCGCCCTTAGACGCCTTGCACGGAGGCACGATTGGTATTGAGGATAAGGAGCACTGAAAAAACGTTTTTTGTTTGTTTGTTTTAGATACGTTGGTTTGCTACCACGTGGACGACGTGGTCATATTGGTTCGATGTCTTCGAGAAACATATCCTCGAAGTTAAGTGTTGGTACCTATGTCGTTCGTGCCGCCAGTCTGCCATGGCTGGCGTGTGCCCTTATTGTTATGAAACGTTTGCCTGTGATGGATGGGGACTAGCTACAAAACACGCTCGAGACTGTCCTCGCACCTATCCTTTTCGATTCCGACATGCGGGTCGAGCTTCCGTGCGCGAGATGTGGCGTCGATGCTATAGTGGTATGGAACTAATGACGGCCACGACCCGGGAACTGTCTGAAAGACATTTGCTCATTTTCTAAAAGTAATGACACACACTTTGTTAATAACAACAACGTCTTTGGCCTGCATGATTTTTTTGACAATCTTTTCCGTGTTGGTCTTGCGACCACCAAACCGATCGATGGCTTTAATCATGTTACGATCGGCTGCATGTTTATCGCTAATAATCGATGTCATGTTGCTTGGCAATCCGATCCAAACGGTTTATGCCCGGGTCACCGCGTTTCAAACGTTTCTGTAAATGTGTG
Organism: Acropora yongei; assembly: GCA_014634225.1. Lineage (NCBI taxonomy): Eukaryota > Metazoa > Cnidaria > Anthozoa > Scleractinia > Acroporidae > Acropora > Acropora yongei. The sequence goes on along the minus strand of BLFN01000868.1, from coordinate 2,128,720 downwards.
GCAGGACCCATGTACTGATAACCAGGCCAATGAAATTCCAGACCGGTTTTACCCAACCATTTTTGAATATCGACCCCATGTCCTCGCTGACGACGACGACGACGACGTCTCACTCCCATGTTTTCCACTGTTGTTCCAATCCTTTCAACTCCTGACTCGATGGTCTATCGGGATCCAATTCACATCGCCTTTTATCTATTTCACGGGACAGACTAGTCATCCAGGGATTCGTCTGTCGAGTGTTACGCGTTCGAGGCGGTCCCACTTTTTTCAATCGAGCACTTTGACTGACCAACGATTCGGGGGTGATACGCGATTTCAAATGACGCGGACCGGTCGAAGATGGGGCCTTCTTTCTCGCTGGGGTGGGTTTCAAGGTCACACCCCCCAGTTCCTCGGGCGTGAAGGGAACGGGTATACGGGATGGGGTCTTTCTTTTTTTTCCAGAAGATGGTGGCGTCTTGCCTCTCTTAGGGGTCTCCAATGGTGTAGGGGGTAGAATACGACGACGACGACGACGACGACGACAACGACCTTCTGCCGTCTTCGACCATCGACGGGGCGTGGTGGTGGTGGTAATGGTACCCCATCGGGTTTAGCGACCCGTACCATGTGACGCATCCATTTACTCAAAGCCGGGGTTAACAATTCTTGTCCTTCTTGCGCCTCTTCTTCGGCCGTCAAAGGTTGCGTTTGCTATTGACGTAGTTTCTTGACCGCTCGACGTAATTTCCTATCGACCGATTTCACCCTTTCGACGGCCACGTCGTCCGGTAAAGTGGGATCGTTCAATAAACGTTCTTGACGAGCGGCCAAATGGGATAAACGTCCATCTTCCATGAGCATTGCACTATGTTTTTGCACCAATTCGGGGGCTTCTGCCCGGGGAATGATGAGCATTTCTTCCATGGTCCCACGCCCCAAATGAACCAACTCCGAACCCCGAACGAACTTTTTACCGACTCTGAACGAACTTTTTTACCAACTCTTTTTTACCAACTCCGAACGAACTTTTTACCGACTACTCTTAGACCGGCCTTGGCTGCCATTCTTAGCACAGGGCTTGGATGGAGCAGCAGCAGCAGCTAACGCGGACGGTAGCATATTGGCCACGGCAGGTATCGACAAGGCACCTCCGTACTGAGGACCCACATCGCATAGAGTGGGAGTAAATCGTGTCATAGCTCCACCACGCATCCTGAGTTTCTTGTGTGTTTGTTTCAACAGTTGTGTCCGCTTTTTATAGCCCCTCTTCGCTTGAAATGTAACACCACCGAAGTGATACCAATCCCCAGGTCCACGATATTGCCATTGAGATCGTCCAAGATGATCTCGATCACGTCCAGTTCACGGTCTCGTAAGGGTACGTACCGTAAATGTGTCGGTTCGTAATACTGTTGACCTTCAGCCATCACGGCATCGACTTTAGCTTCGCCCAAGATGTTCGTCCTGTCGTCTCCTACCACCGAACTGTCACAGATATTACTGAGAATCCGTACCACCCAGTACTTGGACGAAAACGCCTGCTCGAACCATCCGCTGTCGAGACCAATGATTTCCCAATTCACGGTGCTATAGAGTTGCACGTAATCGTCCCAGTTTACACTTTCGATCTGACAAAATCCATTCCGTCCGGTGTCCGTGTTGACCGTACGCCCCCTATCGTAATGTCGAATGTTTCTACCTCCTACGTTAGTTCGATTGGCCGTGCCTGGCGCGATGATACCCATGTATTGACCAAATCGAGCTAGAATGTCGACGTGAATGTATTCCCATTCCGTGGTATCGGTATCGGTTCCGTCGATGATGAGACTGTCTTGAGGTGTGAAGACGAACGATTGGAACCCTTTCATGG
>BLFN01000868.1:1872858-1875358 GCA_014634225.1 Acropora yongei | reverse complement strand
TTGCTTAATATTTTAAAGTAATAACTTGGTGAGAAAGGCTGAGTTATTGAAGAGAAGAGTATACTTTGATAAAGTTGTCAATAGACCATTTTACATTGCTTAGTCGCCTGGCCTTTTAATGAAAGTGAGGCTGGTGTTGACCTTGTTTTGCTGGATACCACCCTGCTTTCATATGTTTTTAATAATGCTGTTCTCATACTAATTAGTAGTTATTTACAGAAGAAAAGCAGTGATGTTTCTATTGAAACAGGGTCAACACCAGCGTCACTTTCATTCAAAGGCCAGGCAACTAAGCACACAACTGTAAAATGCTCTATTGCAGCATGCGTGATGTTATAAAGGCAGTAAAATTATTGCTTACTTGTTGATTTACAGTTCATGAAAATCAGCTGCTGGGAGTTTTTTTTTGCTTTCTCATTAATAATATCATGCTTAAAATTTACAATGAGATAACCTATATTGCCAGGTTCAAATGTTGTTGAATGAAAAGAGAGTCGACGAAGCTCTGCAGCTTGCTCATGTTGCCATGGAAACCCTGAGTGGAACTGAAAGAGATGAGAAGGTAAGCTGAAGAATTCACGAAAATGTGCAAGATTTATGCTAGCTGGTTCTAAATTGTCCAAATTCATTCTCTTATAGCTTCTTAGCAACACACAGCAAAAAGCAGGCTTGATTTATTTGTCAGAGAGTTACTTTACAGAAGCTGCAAGTCTAATGAGGGAGGGCAGACTTGATCCACGAGAGGTATGATGAGTCAGTGATAGGAAGAGATAAGAGAAGATATCAATGACCAAGTCATTTAGAGGATTGTTTTCTTCCGGGCTTTCTGACTCTCTTGGTGCACAAAATCTTATTAACGTATGAAATGACGATACATTCTTTGTATTCTAACCAACTGACCCCTATTTAAGTTCAACACTATTCTAATCTCCTACCAGAATCTCTCTAAATAATATACACCATTTTACCAAAACTAAGCCTAATCCCAACTACATGTAACCACATATCATTGCTTATATTGCCTGCAAAAGCTTTACCTGCGTGGTTAAAACCTCTTCTTGGTTAGGAAAAAATTGTTAAAATAGTTATTAAAATAAACCGTGTTAATTGGTTTATGATAATAACTCTTTTAATAAATTACTGGCAATTAGTTATTTAAAATTTAAGGCATAAACATTGTGTATTGTCTTGTGTTGTTAGCTTATAATCTTGTTCCCACGGCTTCTCTCATCCAACTGGAAGTACCTACCATCAAGGGAATTGGTAGAACTAAGTAGTCTTGGTAAGATCATCTTAGATTGTTATTTCTCCACTGAGATGCTAAACAACAGGTATTGCCACTTTCTTGCATTTGGAAAAACAGGTGATAAAGTAAAGGACAAGATTTATTTGTTTTCAGTGAAAGGCAGCAAGCAGTTTTTGGCCAAAACAGAGGAGTTTCTAATGCATTATCTTGTAAGTAGAACCTAGCATACCAAGCTTGTGCACGGTGAGGGTTCATTGTTAATTTAAAAAAAAATGTGTGTTCACTTCTATTTCTATGCCACAGGAGGAAACTAGGACCAGTGCAGATGATTTGGCATATAAAGAGGTTTGTTCAATGCTATTACAGTGCAACGCACCTTAGCATGGCCACCGAACTAACTTTCACATTTGACAACTACCTGTGAATATACGTGAACTCAACAACCCATGCAGCAGGTTTCAACTTACAACCGTACAAACTATGCAAGCAGGCATGACTGTCAATCAAACTCTCACACCATGATTGGTGGATAAATGGTACAAAACTTTGTTGAGTGGCCACAGTAAGGCACATTGTGCTACAATTAAACCTTTAAATTTTAATAATATTTTTTGTTTGCTTCGGTCTGGAATCACTATTAATAATATTGTAATATAGGCAAAATGATACCAACCTGTCCAATATTTACATATATATGCGCACTTTACAAGGACGATCTTGGTACTTGGGACAAATACAGCCTGACAGTCAGTTTCAATATTTTTCAATAAGTTATAAGGGAGCTCAAAAATTGGAGAAGCCTTTTTTTACCCTACTGAAATTTGCACATTTGAACTTCTTTGTCATCGGTAAGCTTCCCTTAAGAATTCACAATTTGCAGATTTGATGTTTGACCTTTGATGTCATCTTTCTGGAAATATTCAGTGTTCACCCTTTTTATCAATGTCACAGGTGAAAGAATTTTTCAAATTGGTAGAGCACTTGCAAGCATCATCACTTATTATGTCTGCTCATTGCTTTATATGGAATAGAAATTTATCATCACTTTAGTCCACTTCATACAGATAGTTTAATTCCCATACTTCTTCATGAATACAAGGATCAGAGTTTGATATAATAGTGAATGAACATGATTTTTTTTTACCAATTTTCTTAACCATTCCAGGACATTTTAGGTGGTAATAAGTGATGTTGCCAGACAGAAGTAACAGTGATTAAATTTGTCGTGTTTTTTTACAGGAAGTTGACACTGCT
>BLFN01000868.1:1788593-1795310 GCA_014634225.1 Acropora yongei | reverse complement strand
GCCAGTGCTGACAATCGGTAATTGCTCTAAGTCCGCTGTCAAATATTTATAGTGGGATTGTGAATTGAAAGAAAAAAAGATTCCACTCTGGGAAAAGCTACTAGAGAGGTACATCAGTAACAAACGCAATGATTAATGAAGTTCCATGCATCGCTATAATGGATACTTACACATCATTTATCTCCATGTTGCTGAAATCTCCTCCAGTTGGAAGAAATGTCAGCTGGTTATGCTGCAGTTTTCTGAATAAGTGATATTTATGTGGTCATTTGAACACGTTAGCAACACTCGCTTTTGTCCAGAAATGCACAGAATCAGATACAAATGAGAAAAGGCTAATTAGACAGCGAAAGGAATATGTTTTACTTAGTCCAATACTTTGGAAAGCTCTGGGACCCGGCGTTTCTCGAAAGTCCCGAAAACTTTTCGGGCGACATAATTCTCTTTGTATCTTCAAAACGAAAGTGTTCCGTGTCACAAAACGTCGCTGTTATTTTAATTTTTTATTCCCTTTACAACATATAAAAAGACCAGCTTTATAGAATAAGCGGGTCAGAGTTTTCCGAATGGCTTTTCGGGCCCGTAAAGTTTTCGGGTCTTTTGAGAAACGCACGCCTGCCTTTCTTCATCAGCCGGGGTGTTACAAATTATAACTTTGGAAACTAGTTCGTTGAAAGAGTTTTTAGTACAGTATGTGGTATAGATGCATATAATTAGATGCACAATCAAGGAGTGTTCCAGTTAGAATTGGGTTTGTTGTTTATTTATCCTTGACGAGTATAAATACCTGGACTCTTAATATTCTGTGTACATGCACACAAATGATAATGAAGTTAACGAGAACCATTTATATTGGCTAGGGGACACTTCGTAGCACTTATATAACGTAGCATTCATATTATTAAGTGCATTCCTGAACGTCTCTGGTAACATGAAGCTAGGTTATGATTAACATGCAATAAAATATTAAAAATCGTGACGAAACAAAACTTAAAACCATTTAAAGACGAAACAGCTCGAGTAACAAGATAAATCCAGATACTTACAACCTATCAAATTTCTTGAATTTTTCAAACGTCCCATCTTCAATGTAAGCTATTTCGTTGTTATCCAAGTTCCTGTTTTAAGAGGACATAAGAAAAGTACACTCCATCCTGTTTTGAAGCCAAACGTCTGAATTTTCACTGATTTTTCATAAATCAGCCATTTTTGTTCCATTGAGAAAAAAAGATACCAATGGCACTTACAGGTAAGTTACACCAGCAATGTCGCGAAATAAAATCTTTAGGATGCGACCAATCTTGTTATCTCCAAGATCACTAAAACAAATAGAAATTCAGCATCAGTGAAACCAGTTGTTTCCAGTTATTTCCGACCGGAATCAAATAGGAACAAGTGGGCATTGTCTCAGTTATTCACTTACAAATGAGATAGACTTGTCATGCCATGGAAGGCTGTGTCGGGTATGATTCTTATTTTGTTATTCCTTAAATATCTGTGAAAATTAATTTAAAGGTTTTTTTGAATAAATTCTCAATAAAAAATGCATATATACTGAAACGACTCATAACCTTGAGACTTTTCAGTTCTTCACTTACAATTTGTTCAGTTTGGATAAGTTGGTGAACTGATTCCCGTGCTTGAAAGTGAAACGATTTTTGGTCAAGTCTCTGAAATAAAATGTAAACTTCATGTTGGATTTGGATTCAGCCAAACAAATCAATCTGCTAGCCATTAAAATGACCGAAAGAGCATTTCATGGGTGTCAATTATCATGGTTTGCCTTTACTTATAAGTGCGCCTGACGATTTCGCTTCTGTCAGTGATTCATCTGATTCATTGGTTTGTCCTAAAAAGCAACGATTTGTGTGCTCACAGGCCTGAGACACGTCACCAAACCACAAGGTGGTCACTGAACAGGTTTCAATGCTATCAAAGGCCCTCTGAGTGGGAAAGCTAGTACCCTGAGTTTTTGTGCTCGTGTTGTTGACACGAGTTTAGAAGATAATACCAATGAATGCCTCCTGTTATTACAACACAGTTGCATTTGTAGACGTCCTATTTGGGCAACAAAAACGGAAATTTTACATGAGTTGAATATTTTCATTAAAGGCTCCATTTTCGATGGCAACAATTTTGTTTCCTTGCATATACCTGAAGGAAAGAAAGAAAGAGAGAAAAAAATTGAAAAATCTCAGTAGTAGAGTGCATGAAAGAGATAAATTGTAGTGAAGCCTCATATATCATTATAAAAGCAGAAGTAAAACTTTAAATAGAAAGGCAAGGAGACTACTTTCTATTGAACGATAAAACAAACATACTTTCAAACATAATCCACAAACCATTGAATCCAGGTGAAAGTGGAATGAGGGACATTTTTGCGAGAAGCAGACTGAGAAAGCACGAAAATTCAGAAAGTTCCCCCCAAAGCTGATCCGTCAAAGAATTAATCTAACGCGCTTACGATTTAGACTCCAGCAAGAATCACCCTATGGTCCAAACGTCACTAAGAGAACCAACCCCGAAGGCCTGATTCACAAGACGTCATAATCATTATCATAAACGTGCTGGCAGTTGCAACAAGCGGCACGTGTGTTCATAGTCAGAATTATAATCTCAATAATAAAGAATGAAAATTCTTTGATTTTGTTACGATTATGGCCATATGGCTACTACTTTACGATGATAATCATTAGTGCGTCAATCGTGAAAACAAAATGGCTATGAAACAAGGGTGACTTAGAATTATTAGCGTTCGCTTGATTCCGCTGTTTTTTTTCTTACAGTTATGATTATGACGTCCTGTGAACCAGGTCTAATGCGTGCCTTTTGCATTAAAAGAATTCGGATTCTCTAAAATAAAAAGGTTCAATTTGCTAGCCCACTGGAGGGGAATTCAAATCGTGTTTACACTTACAGAGATTTTAATTTGTCCAATTCAGAAAACGTTTCCTTTAGAATGTAAGTAATGACGTTTCCTTGCAAATCCCTGCCAATGAACGAATAAACAAATAACTTGGACATGATAAAACTGTCTCGAGGTGTCGTGAATAGCAAAAGCATCAACGGAAGCGGTGATATATTAAATTACTCACTTCACCACACATGTCTGACAAGACGATACATAATTCCATGTCAATGCACACTCTATTCAGATGTCTCGTATTGACACCCAATAGATTTCGATACATTTTAAATCTGTCAAACAGGCTTACAAACTTGCCACTGCCGGAATTCTGCTTTTTTTTTGTAATGCGGAAGGAACATAATAAAATGCATTCCCGTCCAGATGCCTGCAAAAGAACAGGTGAATAACATTGTGGAACAGTTAAAATTTAAACTACGCAACGTTCTGAAGCTGGATGCAATAACATTGCAACTAAGCGACAGCCGGAAACTAGTTCAAAGAACTTAAAATGGACATTTTTGGAAAGGTAGATTCTTTTACTTGCACTCTTCCCGAGTCAAGAATCACTCTATAATATAGAATTTTTGAGCCTGCCGCTCACTCCGTCAGGCTTTCATGAACAGGTAAAGTATCGTCATCCAAATATTAAAATAAGCTGATTTAGCAAAGACAACGAGACGGCTAACAGAACGGCGCGCGCACAAGAAAATAACCGATTGGGACTGGGTCGAGAACTCGGTCGCGGCGCCAGAAAAAGTGATTTAGCAAAGAACAACAGGAGGTGCAGAATGTGAAAGCTGTATATTGACTTTTAACGCTCGAACGGAGAATTTGTTGATGCAATTATCATATAAATCGTTCAAAAATCATCAAGCAAAATAACTTTTTAGCGTGTATTTGGCTTTTTCGAAAGTTTGAAAATATTTTAAAAGTAGTGATAATTTGCATTCAGTGCATGGCGGTAAAACCAGGTAAGAATTATAGACATTAAATCGATACTGAACTCACATTTCATGATGGGAAAAACAACGGTTTAATATTTATCCATAGGACAATAAAAAAAGGCACCAGAAGCTGTTCAAAAGCCAATGAAGGTTTGGTCAAAAGCCGGGAAACCATACAAAAGTGCACTTGGATAATTGAGACAACTTTTTGTTTGAGTTGTCACGCTATAAGTTTAGCGTGGTATCAAAATAGCTTAAAAAGCTCGCTTTCCCATTTGAAGATACAAAAATCATATCACAAAATATCACTTTACATATAAGGATAATTTTTTTTAAAAAAACAGTACAAAAATCCAGACGTTGTGACCGCGACGTGAAAACAAGGGAATTGCCGTCGTGAACGAAACGCGACCTTGACCTGACAACGTCAACATTGGCACCGGAAGTCGGATCCAGACTACTCCGAGCATCATTTCGTCGTCATTTGACGTCGCGTTGTCTTTGCTAAATCAGTCTAATATACTAAACATTACTTTCCTTGTAGAAACAGCGTGAATTTGTTTTTCGTTTCCACGGGTTCTCCTGTTTTCCCCTTTCACCAAAAAACCAATATTTCACTTGATATGATATGCCATGATTCATTTTGATTTGTGATCTGAATGCGTATTCACTTACAATACCGACAGCCTTGTTAAGTTTCGAAATGCTTCCGGATGAACACTTGAATTCATCAATGTGTTGTAACTGAGGAATCTAAAGAAAAGAAAAGAACGATATCATGTTTTAAATGTTTTACTTAACAGAGTTGACACTAAAGGTTTTTGTAATGCAAAAGGAAAGCAAGTTTTAAAGTAGAGAAAGATATTAACTCTCACATTTCTTGAAGCTTATCAAGCAACCAAAGGTCCTCTTCGTCAACTCCCCGTATCTTATTTGAATGAACAAATCTGCAGAGAATAAAGGTCTTGCTTCAAACTTAGCCGGAATCAAACAGCCAAAATTGTGTCATGAGCTGTATTTTTTTTCTTTAACAAAATACGTACAGTTTAACAAGGTTTCTTGTCTTCTCGAATGGCTTGTGTTTGCTTTTTAAGTCCCTACAATATTGCACAAAAGCACATCTATGAAAATACGTATTTGCTTTTAGGTTCCTTATTTGCCAATACCAACTAGATAATGATATCAACGATTCGGATATCCGGGCACTACATAAAATACGATGACATACTAGTACTCTACCATCCTTTTTCATACACCTTACCCGTGGAGATTTTCTAGCTCCGGTGGAAAGTCACCTTTGGCGTAACTCGTTAGGCTTTCGATTTTGTTATTTTCAACGTGCCTAGAAGATAAGTTATGAAAATGATTACCGGTTGTAGTCAATTCCCCTTTCTGCTCTTCATTCTTTTTCTACAATTCCATAAAACTTTAACTAAAGCCGTTTGGACCTTAGGCTCAACACTCGAAATCCGTAAAAATTGTTTCAGAATTTTGGAAAGTGGCTATAAAATATACATCTTGTGAAACTTGTTGTTTCTAGATGTCTCAAACTCAGAAATTGAGTTTTTTATATACCAGTCGAATATCACCAACGACTTACATAAAGGAATGAAACATCATGCCATACACCGTAGGTAAAAAGATAATTGTTAAATACGATTTAACCAATACAGATCTGTTGGATTCAGTTTAAGAAGCGGATAGTTACAGATATTTCAAAGCAGGCCTCATTTCGTATGACAGCGATGGATGTGGGAAGTTCACAAGGCTATTGTCGTTCAGCCATCTAAAAAAAGAACGTAAAGTATGGATTGGAATTCAAGCTCTTTTGATTTAAAATTATAAAAAACCACAACTTGAATCGACGTGAAAAAGAAAGACAGTGGGATAAAATAATGTAACATAAAACAATAATAATATTCCTTTCATTAATTGATCAGCCTTGCTATTTTTTTTCATTTTCATAAATTACAAACTTGAATTTTTAAACAAAGATCATACATGACATGGAAATAAATGTAACTCACAAATCTTCTAATGATGGGAGTCCAACGAAAGAATTGTACATTACATGACTTGTTTTTGGATCTTGTGCCATAAGAACCCTGCATTTAAAAAATACATTCAGCAGTTATAGACAATTGCTCTAATTCATTCGACACTTTGTTTTAATTTCAAGTATTTTTCCAGAAAGGAATGAGTCTCGAGGAACACAAATTCAGTAAAAGTTGTCCAGACCCAACGTAACTAAAAGACACTTCACTTAGCTTGTTAGAGATGATAAAGATTTCTTGAATTCTTCAATGGCTTAGAATCCCCATAGATATAATTAAAGGGACAAGCAAATAGCCAATCACAATGCGCACTCGAACGGAATGTGTTTTTGTGATGTCGATTAATTGGAAAGTTCAATTGAAAAGAAAATAGATTTGCCTTTATCTAGCAACTTACAGGCATTTTAGCTTGGGAAGGTCTTGAAAAGCGGGACTGTAGCCTTCTGCAGCTATGGTCTCCAGCTTGTTCCCTACGAGGTCTCTAAATCCAACACACAGTCTGGTTAGTATTTAGTTACTGTAGATATGGAAAAATACAAACATGCTTCCAACAATTGTAAGCCTTGTGTAAAGTTTTTGAAGTCAAACAGGTCGATTAACTTACAAGTGTAGTAGTTGCGGTACTTTGTAGAAAACCTTAGCTCCAATATGTTTTATGTCATTGTCATGTAGCTCCCTGTACAAGAGAACAATATTTGAATTTTATCAAAAATTGAAACTTCGGCAAAGAATGATGACAATTTGCGGGAAGAATTGAGCCCCTTGATACTTCTCATCAAAGTATGAGAGAGGTACGGCTATCACCAAAGGG
>BLFN01000868.1:1523227-1528227 GCA_014634225.1 Acropora yongei | reverse complement strand
ATTCTGTAAAGCTGGTCATTTCATATGTTGTAAAGAAAATTAAATTAAAATATCTGCAAAACACCTTCTTTTTGAATTAAGAAACAAAGTGGATTATGTCAACCGAAACGGGCCCCAGGATACTACTGGCAGCAATGAAAGTTACTGGTCATCATCTCATCTCCCAAAAGCGCGTCCTAATCACTCGTTTGGAGTTACACCGCCGCACTATAAGACGCTTTTACTAGCAGTGTTATACACAGTCTAAATTAGCAGCATCGAAAATACAAGACATCTTACGTGAAGGTGTTGAAGGGTGACCAAGGCCGACTCCGTGAGAGGTCCTTTCATCTCGGTTCCTCCGTCAGGTTTAAATGCAACGGATACCAGCTTACTGTTGATTCTTTTCTTGGGAAGTTTTTTATGAGTACGCAGTTTATCCCCATCCACGAACAGGTCAGACATCTCTGATTTTCTTACGTCGCTAAAGAAGGCCAAACAAAACACCATGTTTTCTAGTGCCCTTAACCGTCTTGTATTCTCCAATCCACTCAGCTAAAATTAACAGTTGTTTTCCTTGCATAATGATAATTTCATTTCATTTTGTAATCGTCACCCAAAGAACACACAAAATTAATTTAAGAAACATAGCATTCACGTGTACAAGAAAGTAAACCCGTTTACCTTTTGACTTTTCCGTCACTCCTCCATAGAAATCACAGTTCTTATGTGCACTCTTGCAAAGATCAGAGCCTCTTTCGAAACGTGCCTTTTCAATCTATCCCGCATCCGATTGTAACCTTTACTTTGTCGTTCAATTGACTGTCTTACCCTTTGAACTACTATAATGCAATGCACTTATTCACTGCCTTTGATCATTCTGTGATCAAAACCGACGAACAAATATAAATCAATTGGATAAGATCTTCAATTTAAACGGATCATGAATAAAAAAAGAAGAACATTTTCAATTCTCAAACTCACACTACGTCTTGAAAGTCCATCTCGTCGTTTTTCAACCACTTGTCACCAATTAAATCAGCCATTAGGGCGAAAACATAAATGGTTTTCCCTGAAGCAAACAATCACAAAAACAAAGTAAGAGCAAAACACTATAGAAAGCGAAGCAAAGTCCGGGTTTCAAAATGCTCCTGCTGTCAACGTCAACCCTTTGCACCCAGGCCCGCAGTCGCTGAAAACGTTTCTGTTTATGAAGATGCACGTCTCTTAAAAACGAAATCTTTCTTCGTTGTTCATTCTAGAGTTGGACCTCATTCGTCTTACCGTTCAATGGAAGGTTTTTCAACGGCATTTCAATCTTCTCGGCCATGCCAGCCCACTTGCCGGTGAGTTTTGTGAGGTCAGGGATAGTGACAGTTTTTTCATCCGCCCCGTTGTCGCCGTCGATGACACCAACTGCCATTACTATAGAGAAAAAGATGTTTTTTTTTTTATCAGTTTTATGCTGCAACCTATCATCAACCATTCACGGCCGTGCTCAGATGCATAGCATTAAGTCAATCAATTACATCGACACAAAAGAAAATACACGCTCGGGCAAGCAGCGCTCAGCGCAGAAAATGCTGTCGGGAATATGGGCAAGGCTTTGGTGCGTGATTTTTGTAACCAATCCGCAGGTTGCTTTTGATTCTCATTGGGTGGGTTTTATCGAGGATAGTATGCACAGTTTGTTGCTGCTTTGCCGCACTGAGAGAAAAGAATCTTTTATCATAGGATCCAAACCATTTACAGCTCTTCATTGCACTTAGGGTTGTGTTACTCTGTTCGGTTTTATTAGGGGACGTATCGGAGATTTGTGCAGAAAGAGGCGCCAGCCAACACATTAACTGAGCAATCAATCATTATTATCTTTGTTAAGTAATACCCATGTCGCTGGTCATTATAACATCTGTGGTGTTTACATCTTCGCTATTGTTAAGCTTCTTTTTTATCTCATCAGCGTAACTCATTCCTAGTTTCATGATCTCTTTGGGAATATCCATTATTGGAAATGACACATTAACTGGGCTCTCCTGCAAAGTAAAACAATTGGGAACTTTTTAGAGAAGTGATGTCTGGAAACGCCTGCGTTCCTCGCCTATAATGAGTCGAATCGACTAGTTGCCATGGTGCTGATAAAGCTTTGCTACATTTGAATTAAAGGTGATGAACTTAAACCAGGTAACTTGATGAAAGAAAAATGTGTTGGATACGTTCATGCGAACAAATATCAAGGAAATATTCATTATTTTGACGACACCCTACCTATACCATTAATTGGTAGTGTGCACCAGAGCTTATAACTATGCAAAGTCCATCAAACGAATCACTATCTAGGTTGCTAAGAGAGGGGAGGAAGCGAGAGCCTGAAGAGAAGTATACCTCCATACAGCTCGGCATCATGGCCACAAGTGTCATTTGTTTCTGTAAGAAAAAAAAAGAAGACTGAGACAGAATATTTGTGCAAGCCATTAGCATCGTGAAACACTCAAAAGCAAGCCAGTTTACATATACAAGGAAGGTTAGTGCAACCTGGATGATGAAAAAATATAAAAGCGATGCTGGTTGGATGGCTGGCTGTGTATTTCATGTGTGCAGTTCATTTTATCCTCACAGTCGTCCAGCCAGCTTTTTTCTTTTGATTATTTCTTTTTAGTTTACTTCATACGAATGTCTATATCAGAAGGTCTAGTATGCGCTCTGAGACGAGACCTATGGTCCTTAAACCTAAACCTAAATTTTGTCGTGGTTGACCCCATGCACTGTACCTGATACACCTTGAGGATATTAAATAGACCACATTGTTACTGTTACAGTCCAGCTCATAGTTAATTGAATACTTTTTGGCGAGTAATGTGTGAAGTTAAAGTGACCCCTGGCTCAAGATGCTTGCACGCCTGGTATCGTCCACTTCCACCGGTCACTCTTCCCGTGGGGCGCGGTTCTGAGCGGTCTGCACGTTTAAGCTTTGAATGTAAGAGATAGTCCCCTAAACTCATACGTCTTCGAAAGGATATTAATCAGGTACTTTCTTGATGGCCAAACAAAAACAAAAAAAAGTGAAAAATGGATCATTATGCCTTTCCCAAGTTCGTGCCTCACCTGAACACAGTCCACATCCGAGCATACACCAGCAGGATCTTTCCAGTTGATATCAGAGCATCCAGGAGGGGCTGAAATGCATTCAATCATTTATTTATCTACAAGTTCTCTTCACTGAAAATGTTTGAATGCCTTTTTCTCTAAACAAACAGCACATTGCACGATAAATCAGATATTAAGCTCTATTCCCTAGCAACCCGAGATGGTTCCTTGGTTACTCAAATGGGTTCGTCGTGGTGTTAAAAAGTACTAGTTGCTTCAAGTGTTGCTTTAAACGTGCAATAACTGCAGAACAAGATTTCCCTTTTATGGCAGCAGACGATGTAATTATCATTTTGGTAAGAGGCAAAAAAAGTCCACAAGAGCTATGGAAGGCAAAATATCCTTCTTTGTTTCAACCATACCTCCCAAATCCTAAGAGAATTACTCATAGAATAACCGTCCTTTATTCCTTTATAGATGTTCCCACTCAATTACTCGACTCAGTCTACTCAACATAAGAAAGGGAAGGATTTAGTTTCTAAAAAAACTGTGGTGCTGCGCGTTGGTGGCCATAGGGAAGCGAAACGGAAAATTTTCGTGTAAAACGAAATGACAAGGGTCAAATTGCACCGTGAAAAGATTACAAATTTGACGTTCAGAGCGTTAGGTCTTCGTCTCAGAGAACATTCAATCAATTGTAAGCGTGTGTAATGTTAGTTGAAACCTACCGGTTGCAGGTGGACTAGTTCCATTGACACTTTGTGTTGTTGGCGAGTTGAAGGTAGTTGTTGGTTGGTAGGCTTGGCTCAGTGAGCTGCTGAACACAGTAACAGTGGACGTCAGTAACACTGAATCTGACTCGTTCAACCTCGATGTTACTGTCGACACGTTCCAATTCGACGATGCTCTGGGCACCAGTTGACCTGATGAAGCAGTGGCGTTGACGCTCTGAGGTGCCGATGCTGATGAGAAATTCATTTTAGGCTCACTCCAAAAATAACATTTCCTTTCAGATTTAAGGTTTTCATTAATACACGTATCACAAACAAAAAATAATCATTGAAAGGTAACTGGCTCTTCTAACAGTAGCCGCGCTTTATGTGCTACACAATGAAATAATTTGCGAAGTTGACCACTGAAGTGACAATCATTCACCCCTGGCTGCAGCTGTCCATCGTCATGGTTTTACTTCAAATATCGAGAATGAAAATCGAAAAGAGGAGAGGGGTGGGGAGGAGATCGAGAAATTTAAAGCTCATCGATGTCTACGTCTGAAGCGGAATTTGAGCAGAACTCGAATAATGGAATCTAGGGATACTCACTGAGTCTTTAAATCTCAAAGTAGAGCCTTTAAATCTTATTTCTTCCTACTAAAATAGTTTGATACTTATTTTCGCGGCTTGGCCCGGGTTAGAAAAAGTCAACACCATAATAAAAGCTTTCTTTGGACGGATAAGAAAATCGAACAAAGGGATCAAATTATAAGCCTGTGTTTATGATCAACCGAATCACCACAATTTCTTTTCTGCATGCTAAGTAATCACGATATCCTGTACACAAAATTGAATAATCTATCAAGCTGAAGAAAAAAATTCCCCATCCTATTTACACTTGGGATGCCAGTTTCAAGTTAGCATTTAAAGACTGTTATTTATTTTTCTCCGGGATCTAGAATTCTTTCAAAAACTCGTTTCCTTCCGAGTTGTCGGTTTTTTTTTTGACTGTGCAATGCACAACTTATTTTTCGTTGCACTTCAGTATGATAAAAATACCAAAGTTAGGACCTACCAACTGTTCCGGTGCTTGAATTAGCAGGCACTTCACCGATCTGGGAAAAATAGATGCGCCATTAGTCATGAGCCTTTCAGCTGTACTAAACGATTATGTCTGCGTTATGGAATCTATAAAGAATAACATTTACCTGAAAAACACAGATA
>BLFN01000868.1:1429760-1432260 GCA_014634225.1 Acropora yongei | reverse complement strand
GTAGCTACTTCTCTTCGCAGAAGAGAAATAGCTAATATGTCATCGAGTGTGTAAGTCCGTGAGTGGTCCAATCTTCGGATTGTGTTCGGAACATTTACCGGTTGTATTTCGGGATATTGGTTTTATACGATCTCAAACTCTACCACGTCGACGATAGCCGAGGCTAATATCAATATCACCCGATCCATTTTCGTCCGTTCTCGTCAACGATCGACTACTTATTGATTGGAACGTTTCAGTTCCGTGTAGAGTCAACAGTTCGCGATTACAGGAAAGAGGATTTGTTTACAATGTTCTGCGATTTTGCACCAGGCACAGCGTTCAAACAATGTGCACGATGTTTTCTAGAAAAGACTTCTTTAGGTTGTTTGACGGTCTGCTCAGAATTTCCACCAGAAAAACAAACTCTTAACCTATAGATGTTTGACTTCGTCAGGCGGCCATGATGGAGCGATTTGTGCAGCGAAACACCTCGAATTGGTCGACGTGGTATCTGGCGAACCCTTACACGGATTTGACCAACTCCCTTTGGGGAACCAAATGTTAATCAAACTTGTATGTCATGTCCTTATTAAAACTGACAAGGGAATGCACAGTTACATCTCTGATTTTCTTACGTCGCTAAAGAAGGCCAAACAAAACACCATTACCACACACCTCTCCTTAAAATTCGTACTGAGAAATAAGAAGGCTGTTTTCTAGTGCCCAATGATACCGCGCCATTACCATTAGATGGCACGCTCTACTTCACACACACACACACACACACACTGACTTCACCGTTTTGTATTCTCCAATCTGCTCAGCTAAAATTAACAGTTGTTTTCCTTGCATGATGATAATTTCATTTCATTTTGTAATCGTCACTCAAAGAACATACAAAGATTTTGAAACATAGCATTCACGTGTACAAGAAAGTAATCCTTTACTCTTTTACTTTTCAGTCACTCCTTAAAAGAAAGCACCGTCGTTATGTGCACTCTTGTAAAGATCAGAGCCTCTTTCGAAACGTGCTTTTTCAATCTATCTCGCATCCGATTGTAACCATTACCTTGTCGTTCAATTGTTTTACCTTCTGGACCACTATAATGCAGCGCACTTATTCACTCCCTTTGATCATTCTGTGATCAAAACCGACGAACAAATATATATAATTTGGATAAGATCTTCAATTTAAATGGATCATGAACAAAATGATGAATAACAAGGATAAGAAATGAGGACCATTTCCAATTCTCAAACTCACACGACGTCTTAAAGTCCATCTCGTTGTTTTTCAACCACTTGTCACCAATTGAATCAGCCTTTAGGACGAAAACGTAAATGATTTTTCCTGAAGCAAACAATGACCACAAAAACAAAGTAAGAGCAAAACACCATAGAAAGCGAAACAAAATACGGATTTCAACATGCCACTTGCCGTCAACATCAACCCTTTGCACCCAGGCCCGCATTCGCTGAAAAACGCTTCTGTTTATGATGCACGCCTCTTAAAAACGAAATCTTTCTCCGTTGTTCATTCTAGAGTTCTGTGCACACAATTCATTTTCTTCCCAGCTAACTAATTGGACCTCATCACATGATCACGTAAGAAATTTTCCTTGATTTTTATTGGTTAGGGTGGGCTGGGTAGTTATAGTTCATTAGCAAGTGGCATACACTGCTTAATTTTTATTGGCTGCTTAACTGCCCAATTTGGCCTGTCCGATTACAATACTTTGTAATCGGACAGTTTGGACCCTGAAACAGCCAATATTAGGCCATAAATAAGGGCTGTTAACAACCAATCATATTCGAAAATTTTTTGCTGACACAATTTAGGCAAGGTGGTGGGTTTGAAATTTTGAGATGCGAAGGGTAGGCTCTCCTCCTCTTCCAGGTGGTCATACCGTGGAGTAAAGTGAAACACCTTTCTCCACATTTGATCAAGGTGGTAATGAACAAAATCAGCATCGATCTTCCAAAGAGCTCCCTCTCACAGCTCTCGGGAATAATTACGATTTCACGAATTTGTCTTCCAATTTTCCTACTCACAGAACATTCAGCACCACCGTGGTAAAAAATAGAAGGCTTCAGATCTAAAAGCGAGAACGAAAAGGAGTACGAGTTTTGTCCAGAAGAGGTCTGGTACTTTGTTTTCGTCGTCGTGCTCCCGTAATTTGTTACAATCAGTCTCGTGTTCTTAACGTTGCATTTTTTTTTTCGTGTTTTTAGGGAAAAAAATTCGCGTTACGACCGCGATGGTGATGTGTAAGGATGACACTCTTCGCGAAGACGTCTTGACCATTTTCCATAAGCTGGAACAAAAAAACTCACAAATGTAAATCTCGTCCTCGTGAAGACGACTTTCCCTCAAAGTTCTTGATCGACGAGCCGCCGACAGCAGTTTCCCGCCTGCGTGATATGTCACGGACAACTACGCATGCGGACTATGACCCAAGCAAACAAACTCATTGTCGTCTTCGTTCGCGCACCTAAAGCCCTCCAATTCGATATCGCT
>BLFN01000868.1:1353201-1354781 GCA_014634225.1 Acropora yongei | reverse complement strand
AAAGTCCCTGAAGCTGACCGATGATGAGCAGTTGGATAAAGCCCTGTACGCCTAGTTTATCAACAAAGATCTACTGGGACACCGATTTCAGGTCTGTTTCTTCAAGAGAAAGCGAAACATTTCTTTACGTGGTTAAACACAGGGCGTCCGATCGCGAATTCAATGCATATATATATATAGTGACTGGCTAGAAAAGCTTAAAACACGGCATGGCATCAAGAACCTCAGCATTCAAGACGAGAAACTATCATCAGCAGAAGAAACTGTAGAACCATTTCTGAACTGAAAGTTTTTATTTGTAGATACATACAGGCTGTGTAGATTTCACAATAAATTGATGTTTCCTCTGCTGTATACCTTTTGCCGGTTTAAATTTCTATCTCGTTAATATTCATATTTTTGATTATCCAGAGTCTCGATTATCCGGACTATTTATCGAGGTCCCGACGAGTCTGGATAATCGAGGTTCGACTGTATTGCTGACAGAGTTTCACTGTAAACGATAATTGAATTTTTTTGCAGCAGAGACTTCACATTTTTCTCGGTTTCATAATTACTTATACCAATCAAAAACATCGTGACTGGAAAAGTTAGATTCTGAAGGAGCAAAAAAAAAGAAGAAAAGCCCGTAAGTTGTATAGTCAAGCAAACTTGTTACAAGGCGTTTTCAAACCGAGAGGTGTTACTTCGAAAAGGTAGCACTTCCTTTGTTGAAACGCCGCCCATTTAAACTATAGAAAAAGATAATAGCGCGAATGAAAGGCCGCATCGCCTGCTTTAAACGCCTTTGATAGTACTATGTGCTTTTTGGTTAGTGTGAAGGGAGCATGAACATAACCATATTTATGTTTAAGAAATGCATTTTCAAACATCCCTTCATCATCTTGTTTCATTCTTAATATTACTTTACTCTACTGAGCTCACTTCGGTATTAGGCTGATTTAGCTAGAGCACGGAAACGTCACTTGACGACGGTGCGCGTAGTACAGATACCCAAATATGGTTAAATTAGAATTAGAGTCCAGACTATTCCGTGCGCCATCCTGCCGGCATGTAACTTTCCCGTCCCGTTGCTAAATCAGTCTATTACAATCGACCAATTTAAAATTGATGAATGGATTTTAATCTCTGCGAGATATTTACCTCTGTAACCTGAAGCCTGCAGCCTGACACAGCACCAAGAAATCTAACAACTGTACATGTTGTTTTTTTAATCGCGTGAAAAACTCGTGATTCCCATGAAGATTATCATTTTTTCACGCCCTTCATCGCGCCTTTTATTTCCTCGTCACCAGCTCTCTTGTAAACCAAACAGACAGTCACGGACACAGTGAAGTGTACCATTAAATACGAATGGTTTCTTCCCATTGGTTTTAATTAATTCTTAGAAGATAGTTCAGTTGCAACTGAGTAAGCTCAAAATTAGGCATTTTTCCAAACGGTGGAGATAAGATTTAGCAACCGAGTTCGAGGGCTGTAGTGTAAATTACGGAGAGAGTTTTCCCCTTTGATTTTTGGCCCAAACATAAAGAGCGCGTGCCATAAACCAAAGAAAAACGACAATCCGAACTTTTCTGTAG
>BLFN01000868.1:1268804-1271304 GCA_014634225.1 Acropora yongei | reverse complement strand
TTTTATCTTCATTTGTCCTATGAAGTACATTCTTTAATAGTCTCAGCTGTAACTGCATCCTCAGAAGCATTTGGGGTGCAGTTAAAAAGACTAACAATAACATAATACTGTTGTTTCTTTTAAATTCAATTATTTCAAATTGGATTTTGACATGTTAGTAAATAATGCCCTTCTCAACTCGATTAATCTTTACTAAATTAGTTTGTTGTTGTTATTTGTAGGTGGTTAAGTGGTAATAGTCTGACACATTTTCCTCATCCAGCTTTATCTCAAGAATCATTTCCTTCCTTGCTGTATTTGTAAGTATCTGTTGAGCCTGACTCAGCTACCATTTATCAAGCTGAAGATGTAATGCTTGCAAAATATTAATGTTGGTTTAAGCATTTAAAAGTGACAGTGCGGCTACACTGACCAGGGGTCGCTTAAACAAAACTGACCAATCACAGTGCAGGACACGAACAATGAATTAAACTAAAGTCGATTTAGCCAATCACAAATGCAGGATGGCAATGGTTCGAAAATCAAAACTACCGTTACCGGAAACAATTTTATTATACTATCGTAACTGAACGCCATGAACAGTGACGGAAGAACTGATTGAGATGTTTCTGGTGATAAAGAGGAGAGTAAATCGAATAGGTGGCTTGTACGTCCACGGAATTGAGAATTTTTGGCGTGCACTTTTAAACGGCTAATGTGGCAAATATCGAGTGTAGTGCCTGAAGAGTTGATCGTTTTTAACGCAGTGGGATTATCAGTTGCTAATCTTAGGTTCCCTAGAGCCCTGATCTTCGAAAGGATAGAATTCAAACCGGTTTGGCCCATGTTCAGGTTGTTTTTACAGATTGGCGAAACACACCACGGTCTGGCCATCACACCGGACTGGCTTTTCCATTTTTACAATACTTTATGTTGTCTTTCAAATGCTTCTTTCGATTGCTTCTTTATGCCAACTCGAAATACCCCCAAAATTAAAAGCCTAATTCTGTGTTTTCGTTCTTTGCAAACTTTGTTATCGCTACTTGTTTTGGTTCTAAACACTGATTGGCTCAAACGACTTTAGTTTGAATTCATTGTTTGTGTCC
This sequence comes from Acropora yongei, assembly GCA_014634225.1. NCBI lineage: Eukaryota > Metazoa > Cnidaria > Anthozoa > Scleractinia > Acroporidae > Acropora > Acropora yongei. The sequence continues at coordinate 1,270,219 of BLFN01000868.1, read as the reverse complement.
TGCTCTGTGATTGGTCAGTTTTGTTTAAGTGACCCCTGTTATTGTAGCCACACTGTGAAATTGTAACTGATGTATCACAATATACACCGCTCTTTAGGCACGGCAGTCTGAATTCATTTACAATGTTGTTGAGAGCAAAGAAACTTCATTTAAATTGATTTCAACCAATATTTTGATAAATTGCTTGAATAAACATCTATTTTCATTAATATTGTGGCTGAGACAAGATGACAAAGGTCTAAATTTTGGAAAATGTTAATTTACTATTTTCTCTCTGTAAATAAAAAAATGTTTCATAATGCATTGCAAACATTGCACAAATAAAAAATTATTCTTTTTTTTTTCATTTATTCTAGGCATCTGGAACACAATAAAATTAATTCCTTGTCCAGTTTTTCAAAATCAGACTTTCCTCCCTCTCTTGAAATTCTGCAGGTGTAAGTATCATGAAGCCATTAGATTTCAACTTAATTTGAAAAGTGGCACAAAATGGAAGGCCTCTTTTAGAATTCCCAGCGGCAGCCTTCATCTGCAAATTTATAGCATCTCCCTCCCTCTCTCTCTCTGTGCATTATGAGAAACCTATATTAATTCCAGGGAAATTATAGCAAAAAAAAATAATAATCTTCCCCTTTTTTTTTTCACAGGTCACAGGAAATTGTACATAAGCCATTTGAAAAAATCACAAGCTTGCAAAGATTGTAAGAATAATTTGCTTTTTGATTAGCTCATGGGAGATCACTAATATTATTATGGTTCATTGTTGGTTGTGGGAGAATTTACTCACTCACTCAATTGATTCTATTTAATATTAATAATCTGTGATTAAAATTTTTTTGGGTACCTCCCTCACCCCCCTACTACTTTGCGCGAGACATAAGTATCTTCAGTATTGTAATGGCATTGACTGTTAGTGAAAGGTGGAGGCAGTGTGACCAGGTGGTAAGGTCACCAGACTTGAAATCTGGAGATCTGAAGTTCAAGTCCCACTCTGACCACCAGCTGGATCTGTTTCCAGTGGCCCCTGATTCAACTTTTTGGCTATGCTTGTAGTACATTGGCCAACTGGTTTGTTTCCTGCCAGTGGGAGATTCTTAACCAGTGAAGTTCGTTATTTTCAGTCGTTTATTTCACTGCCCCAGTGAGAAGAGGTCAATCACGGGTATATCACAGTATATGATAAAAGATGGTGCAGCTTTCCCCCCCCCCCCTCAAACAAATAATTAACAATTATTCCTCGAGCCTGAATGGGTCTGTTGACTCAGAGCCTATTGTTTTAGTAAGTACCCTATTGTTTTAGTAAAATCCAACTATTGTAGTAAGTCAAAAAAGTATCGAGATAAAACATCTTTTGCCAGTTAAAGCAAGACTTAATCCTTTTTGCCACCAAAACATTAGAAACATGCCGGTGCTTT
>BLFN01000868.1:1094631-1097131 GCA_014634225.1 Acropora yongei | reverse complement strand
TACAGCCTGAATAAACATATTTTTTCGCAATCAACAAAGTATGATTTACGAATAAATGTTCATTACAATCCATAATACCAAACATTATGTCTTTATCAGAAAGAGGTCCGATTTTGATATCCTGGTTGCCCACCCATTTTATAACTTATGCCCAGAATTTCTTGGTGCAAGGGCAAGGTGCAACTATTCTTCTGCTTCTCCGCGAAAAGACCAAGCTGGGGATAAATTTTACCAATTTTATACCAAGGAAGGACATTCGTGGCGAGACATCTCACTGCGTGACCAATAGTTCTATCTTTGACGTATGCATATTGATCATGATTAATAATGCTTGGCAGAAAGTTTATCAAGGTCGTAAGAATAATTTAGACTCTCCACCATTAAATTATCTAAAATATTCCAGAACACCTGATATGGGCCATTAAACCATCGTCAGCTGGCCACTTGTTATTTTCAAATAAATGAAGGCTCTTAAGGCATTCGTCAACCATTAATTTGCAGTCACAGGCTTGAGCATTCACTTTTATTACTTTTGATATATCTGAATCTTTTAGATAAAATTAAGCAAATTCTCGCGGGTGGTGTTAGGGATCAGTCTTATAGAGGTCTGAATAAAACTTTTCAACCTCTTACAATATTTTTTGGGATCAGTAATTAAAATACCTTCCATATTAATGAAGCTTTTATCTTCTTTTTGTGGGATACAATACTCGTTACTCTTTCTTCCTTTTCATATCAAGTTGTTTTAGATCGAACAATTGCGCCTTGTGATGAACTTTCGTAAATATTGTTATATTCTAATTTTGAAATTTCCAATCGTTTAATATTTACTGGGAAGGGACATCTCTCATTTTTCCACAAAGATCTTCAGAGCAGGCTCAATATCGGTGATCTTTTCCCTTCTTTTACGAGCCCTTTCTTTAATTTGCATATTTTATCGAGATCTGTCAATTCTATATTAATGAAATCGCATAATATTCTTTCATCGGGTAATTTCCTTCAACTCGTCTAACCAGGTTCGCATACTTTAACTATACAATGAGACAAAATGGATATCTTCTGCTAGACTGGAGTTGAACTTCTAAAACGAAGGACAGTGCTTTTTGCCATTCAGTATTACTGGAATGGAGAGCACTGAATTGCCGAATGGTCGGAATTAATCGACGAGATCATTTCAGGCTCTTCAACGTCCTCCTAACTGACATTACTTAGCCAATAATCTAATCTTCCCTGAATTAATGAATTTTTTGGCCTCTAGGTGAAACGTCTAATATCAGGATTCCATATGCTAGACATAAACCCTGGATACTTTTTACCAAAAGGATTGCCACCAGAGCAATCGAGATCAGAATGATCAGGTGCAACGCTTAAGTCTACTCCTATAAACCTTTTTTTGTTCGTTGTCAACGAAAAAATTTTCAGAAGTGTTATTTAGATTATCATAAAAATTGGCGTTGCTCTTGCGCAAGGTGTGTAAATATTTACAACCAGAAAATTTGAAACGTGCACATCAGCTTCCATTATGACATAACGACCTTGAACAACTTCGACAGATTTTAAAGCTTTTTGAGAAGTGAAGTAGATATTAACTTGAGTGGATGTCTCTAAAAATCAAACCAATTTTAAAATCAGTGGCAAACCTTGAAAAATTGATGTCGCGCGTATGTGTTATGTCTTTGGGGAACCATGGTATATTTCATTTGGTTAAATATTGTTTTATTTTGCAGAAAAATGCAAATTACCGAACGCCGCTGAAAGTGTCGATAAGACGGCCTATCATGGCTTCACTTTAGTCATCGTGTGTGGAAAGTTAAATCGCATAATATTCTTTCATCGGTAATTTCCTTCAACTCGTCTAACCAGGTTGGCATACTTTCAATAAACATTGTGACAAAACGGGCATCTTCTGCTAGACTGGAGTTAAACTTCTAAAACGAAGGACAGTGCTTTTTGCCTTTTTCAATATTACTGAAACGGAGAAAAATTGCCCAATGGTCGGAATCAATAGACGAGATCATTTCAGTCTTTTCATTGTCCTCCTAACAGACATGACTTATCAGCCAATAATGTAATTTTCCCTGAATTAATGAATTCTTTGCAAGTGGCCTCCAGGTGAAACGTCTAATATCAGGATTCCATATTCTCCAAATATCTACCACACCATAGTCTAGATATAAACCATGGATACTTTTTACTGAATCTTTTTCGAAAGGATTGCCACCAGAGCAATCAAGATCAAAATCAGGTGCAACGCCTAGGTCTCCTCCTATAAACTATCTTTTGTTCTTTGTCAGCGACAAAATTTTCAATAGTCTTATATAGATCATCAAGTTAAAAAAAATGGCATTGCTCTTGCGCAAGGTGCGTAAATATTTTCAACCAGAAAATTTTAACCTTGCGCATCAGCTTCCATTATAGCATAACGACCTCGAACAGCTTCGACAGATTTTAAGTTTTTTTTAAGAAGCTTATTGAGTGGATGTTCGTAAAAATCAAACCA
>BLFN01000868.1:1076449-1078949 GCA_014634225.1 Acropora yongei | reverse complement strand
ACACTTGCATCATGAGTTTTCACGATTTGTTACATGGTGCAAAGATCTCTTCAGACAACATTGCAATCAACTTTGCAGTGGAATGAGGGTTCCATATCAATTGGAATGGAATTTCTTGAGTACATAAAGCAGAAATGAATGGATTGAAAAAACACTCAGGAGGGCTAGACTTACAATCCCAAACCATGCATCATTAACTCCCAAAAGAGATGGTCTTGTAGACAAGCCGCACCCCTGATTTTAGGCCCAAAATCTTACCAAAAAGGTGCGGCTCACACTGAGTGTTAACAGTACTCCCGTCTCCTAATTGTATGAGAATGCTACTGTATGTATGCTGTTTAAAATCATGATTATGTACTTTTTAAACTGACTTCTAGGTTATGTAGTTTTGCTTACATGGAAATGATTGTGTCTTACAGGTCTTTCAGAAAGCTGAGAAAACTGACAGAAGGTTGCGAAGACTCCAGGAAAGAGTGAAGGATGACGACGAAGACATGATGTAAGTATAAACATTGACAAAACATGAAGTAATGTTTCAGATATTACGTACTGTGGAACTGACCATCGTACAGTAAGACTTGAAACTTTTTTGGCAGCTTATTTTTTTGTCTTTTAATAATTATTATGAATTTTTATTCTTTACTAGAGAGGAAGGCCACAGACGGCGTCCGCATGAACCTGAAGTGGTCGCCATGGGTGATGATGAGGCATCTGGAGAAGAGGTAAAGTTGTACCATTGGTCGTAATTATTTTAAGAACATTTCATCACTCTCTGTCCTTTTATTGCTTTTTCTTTACATTATTCAAATTGTGTGTAACCCTAATCATAAAAGGTTTTTTATCTGCCAAGGATGAGAGAGATCAAAGACAAGGAGTGCATCGAATGGAAGAGAGCAGGTGGGCAAACACAGTACAAGTAATGGTATTCATGGCCATGGTATTGATAAAAATAGGCACTATTCCGTTGCTCAGTACATTAATTCAATTCAATTCAATGTTGATCTACAAGCTGTAGGTGTGCAAAACATGCGGTACTGTATAATTATGTTAAATTTTCTCTCTATTTGTATGTCCACAAAACATATACGTATGTAAGGGTTGAAATCTTCTTAGCATTTAGACATGTCAAAAGATTTTTCATTTGGTGCAATAAATTATTGCCAGCTTCTTTGTGTCTTATGCAGTAATTTATTTTGTGCTGTAGTCTCTCTCTGTTTTTATGGCAACTAAGTACTTGGTTAACCTTTATGTACGTGTGTTCGCTGATCTACATGACCTAAATGATTTTCTTCATTTTTAGTGATGAAGAAGATTTAGATGAAGAGGTTTGTATTGTTTTGCTTGTATGTACAGCTATTGATAATTTTTTACATGCAATGTTACATGAAACTAATAATTATTTAGATATGGCTGTGGGCTTTAACAAAATTAATAATAAAAGATCTTACTTGTACAACCTTGGCTGTAGGCTGCAACTATTCATAGCATGTTTTTCCTTGCTTAGGCCATAGAACGAAGAAGATCAGTTCTGAGAGAGAGAGCAAAACAGAAGGAGTCAGAAAAGGTAATGCAGTACAAATCTTTATCTAGATTTGTATTATTGTGTTTTTTAAGTATCCATTTCAATTTCAATTGTGTACGGTATGTAGTAGTGCTGGTGTGGAGGTTATCGGGCCTTAGACCTCAGACTATACAGTTAGACGTGGCCCTTTCATTGTGTTGTTTAATGTTACAGGAAACTTCAGTCGATGCCTTCACCTAGGTGTATAAATGGCTACTGATAACATACAGTACTTGTGAATGTACTCCTTTGGGCACCCCTGTGGTGAACTACTGTAGCATTCATTCCATCCAGCTTATTCACACTACTGGAGCCTTTGATAAGTTCCAGCCATGTGGGTGTTATAGTGACTTGTGTATGACTCCTACTTTGTTCTGTGTCTATTTCTTGCTAGGTCTATTAAAAGGATAATAATTTTTCTTTCCATCCTTTTAATAAACAGCAGTTGAAGAAAACATTAGTAGACGTGCCAAAAATGGTAGAAAAAAAATAACGAGGTATATACGTATTGGCGTCTTCAAAGAACTTGAATTCTTGATCTTGCAGGATTTACTAGACCTTGAAGATGAAACTAAATCTGATGAAGAAGAAGAGGAAGAGGAGGTAAATTGTTTAAAAGAACAGTAACTGTTTCTATAAAAGTAGTTATGATTGTGCTTGCATCACTTTTATCTCAAAAAGAAATCATACTCAAATTCATTTTCATTGAGAAACCGTGATAATTAATTTTGTTTTCCAGTCCTCAGAATACGAGGAATATACCGATTCAGAAGAAGAAGCTAACCCAAGGTTAAAACCAGTGTTTGTGCGAAAGTAAGTGGTCGCAACATTACATGAACAGCTGAATTACGAATAATAATATTATTACAGAAGCGCAAAGTCTACAGTAAAAGTGGCAAAAAATTTTTGCCTCTTATACTGTAGACTTTGCACATTATT
>BLFN01000868.1:1068949-1071449 GCA_014634225.1 Acropora yongei | reverse complement strand
GCTGAAAGCCACAGTTATAAGCTCTTGAGTAGTTTAAACTTATGGGATTATCTCTGGAAAGGAACTACTAGTTCAACTTATTAGACAAAAGCGTACTACTCGAACCGCTAGCTCCTTGCATCGGAACCCTTGATCTGACAACAAATATCTGCTACTAGTTTATTTTAACTAGCGAAATTTTACATACAAATTGATTGCAAGGCAAACTATTTTCTACCGATTGATTGACATCAATGGGCAAATGGCTTTAGCGACATTAATATCGATATAAATTGTAGAACTTTATGAGTTGTTTTGTGTGAGAATGAAGACCAATCCATGCTTGATTAGCGAAGTTCAACAATGTGGCTTTGGTCTCGTCTCTCCATTTAACCAACATAACACTTTGTAAACTGGCGTAGGTGCATGGTATTCCTGTGGCTTGAACTTGGCTGTTCACTCTCGCAGGTGAATGTCATGCAAGTGTATCCCGCGGGTGATTATGTCCTCGTCACCCGAGCTTGAGCAAGTTTGACACTTGGCTATGAAACCGTTTACTTAATTCAAAAATAAAAAAAATCGTTAACACGTTTCTGTCACACAAGTTACCTGGACTCCGTGGCCCAGCAAGGTTGCCAGTGACCATATTTTGACCAAAATTTCAACGAGTCAGTCAACATAGTCATCGTTGATATAATTCAAGGGTTATTGATTCCTGATTTGGTTCGTGAGTTAGTTTCCAAGCTAGAGAGGAGGGACTCTAGGCAGGAGATTTGAATTCCTTCTCCTCCTGCTACTTCCCCCTTCGCTTTTTCTTTTGAACCCCGTCCAACTTTCACATGGCCATTGCATTAAAACAGGCAGCAGTGTCTGCTGCGCGGGCTGCCTTTATTTCAAATTTTGTCAACGCGGGCCACGTTCATAAATACATACATAGATGATTTATTTCCGCTCACTTGAAACGGTTTGTAAGCCACAAAGGTACATAGCTGCAAAAAGCGAGCTAGATGGATGGAAATCGTGAATGCAGTGGATAAAGGGCAAATGGTCGTGATCGTGTCTTAAATAGACCAAAAGGGAAATGTTTCCTTGACTTCAAGGATCGCAAATCAAGTGGGCTAGTTTGGTGTTTGGCTCAAAATCCCTGCGTACATAAATCTCAGTAGAGTTAAACTTTTTGAGTCTTAGCAATGAGGATTTCGAAGTGGACATTATGATCACCGTATCCCATTGCACGCGAGCTATAGAACAGCGCCTAGACGAATCGATCGTTGAATCATAATTAACAATGGTCGAACAGAGCGATTTTCAAATGACCGATGAAAAAAAAAAAACAGTGATTACTCATACCAATCACAATAGGAGCAAAGAACGCGAAGATGAAATCAGAATTCCTAGCAATTACTTCCAAGTTATAAGTTGCTCAAAGCGCGGGAAAAACCACGCGTACAAGGTGCGACTGGTTTTGGTTTTGCTGAAAAACTAGCGCGGGATTCATAAGCCAACCGCTGAGCGGAGTAATCGCAATGGCGTAATTGCTTTCGACAATCATTTGAAAACTGCTCTGTAACAGCGCTCGAAGATGGTGAACAGTTAACAATCACCGCTCAGTTAGCGGTAAAGAGGCAACCAACAGTCAGAATTGTGCGAGCGTTATATAGCGATGCACAAATTAGAAATTAAACGAGGCTTGCCTTTAAGTTGAAGTTTGATTACCATTCTACTAAATCCACAGTGTTACTGAGGATTAACATGAGATGTACACATGCCGTCGTGGATTGGATTTTAAAAAGCGGTTGTGGACACGCTAAACGTAGCCAACACGAAAACAAAAATATATTATGGGGGGGGGGGTTGAAGGAGGGGCATGTTAACTCTCAGTACCACTGTGAATTTGATAAAATATTGCAATCAACCTTTAACTGAAAGGTAAGTCTCATTTAATTTTAATTCTACCAAATCGCAGTGAGGTACTTCTGGTTAACACGAGATTTTAAAGCAATTGTGGACAGAACCATGCTAGCAAAAGGACAAAACTGAGCAAAGCAGTGTGTTCAACTGTCCTAACAGGCAGTGTACGTTCTCGGTAATATTGCAGCGTTCTATATGTACACAGGTCTAGATCTTGCTCACAATATTTAGGAACATATCAGAGAATATATAGGTCGGTTCTGTTTCAAAAGATTCTTGAACTGAAATATATTACACTGCTCTGTTTTCTTAATGGAGCTGACACACAGAGGTTTGCACTGAATTAATTTGCCTTTGAACACAAAATTCGCCCCAGTGCTCTGTTTTCTTCACGGAGCTGACATCTAAACTAATCAACTTTATGCAACGTTGGCCCGCGGTCATTGCATGTAGGACTACCAACTTCAACGACAGTTCCTTCAAAGAAACCTGAGGTACACATATTGTTTCTGCGTTCCTTCTCTTCACTATAGCATGATGACATCGGTGCCGTCTTGTGGACTGTCTCGCTTAATAAGCCCATTCCTGATATTCTGCTTACAAGTGGATT
>BLFN01000868.1:1046309-1051309 GCA_014634225.1 Acropora yongei | reverse complement strand
TGCGTGCTATTTTTGCATATTACATGTAAAATTACATTTAATGCCTCAACTTGCTAAAATGTTTGTCGCAGTACAAGTCATGTTCATTTTATAAGCTGGAATAGGATAATTTCTTTGAAAAATGACAATTTAACTTGATCTAATAAAACTGACAAAAAAGTCCCTATGGGATACCGCTAAATGGATTGAGGTCTTACTGAAATGTAACTGACAACAAGGTCAAAGAAAGAACATTTTTAAAATTTGATTTCCACTAGTTTTTTCGTAATCCGTGACCGTGAATATATTAATTGGAAATACGATGAATGCGGTTGACATGGACTAAAGAAAAATAAATTACGTCAGGGAAATAGGAATCCGAAGAAATTAAGACACAAATCTCGAGAATGTTACAAGTTATTAATTAGTAAAACCGAAGTTTACTTCAAAATGTCATGGATAAGATTGAAATATAAGCTGTACTCGAATGAAAATTTGAAAACAGTTGATATTAATGAATAAATAATTAGTATTGAGAAATAATTTCATACATACCCATTTGGTATCTTCCGAGTCCAACACCAATGTGTAATTTTGCAGAATATCGCTTCTGTTATTGATAAAGTCGATAGCCATTTTCATGGCTGCAGCGTATCCATATTTATCCGATTGCAGAAAAGGAACGAAAGCACCGATTTGTATCCTTTTTTTCGCTCCAACATCCACGCTACCAGAAGAAATGTCATTTGGACAAGACTCAGTTATCGATGTTACATTGAAACACAGATTATAGTGGTTTTGTGTGCAGTTATCGATAGTCTGTGAAGCAGTTTCAAAACTGCCTTGTTCCAAAGTGTTATTCCAGCAGCTGAAATTTTTGGAGTTTGCAGATAATTTCTGGCAGCAGAAGAATGAATTTGAAAAACGTAATCGACAGTGCGTCGCTTGGAACAAAAGAGCAAAATATAGAGCACGAAAGAGAACTCTTGCGACATCTTTCCCCTTCATCTCTGAAATACAAAAAGATATAAGACAAAAGCAAGTCGGAACAATCTGGCAACTTTCACATGAATTAAAATATTATCTTCTGAATTAAACATGACATTTGAGTAGTATGATGCCCTTTTCATGCCATTATTGTCCAACTAAAAACGAATTTTTATTGGTTGAAATATAATGAATGGTTTTAGACAGTTTGGGCACCAACTGGAAATGAATATTTCTGTTAATGTACATAGCGAACTTCATACTTTTGAGTATTTTAATTTGACTGAAGCAATTTAAGTGCCATGGTCCCCTTGATGTGTTTGCTTTTGAATATCTTGGCTCCAATTAAATCGATAAAATTTAAAGCAAGGGAGGAAATTAAAGAGATTTTTTTTGTTGACAGTTAAAAGCTATGCAGTTTGCTTTTTATAATAACTATGTCAATTATTATCAAGTTTTTTTATTCCTTTTGTTTGCTGGATTGTCGTTGGAGGTAAATAAAAGTAACGAACCCGGATAAAAATGACATGATCCTCTAGAAGAAATTAATGGATGGTTCTTTTGAAGACCAAAGATCGGATGTAAAGACGGTAACGATTTCTTGTTTTTGAGTCATAGCTATGAGCCGTTTGTTTATTGCCAGTTTGTGTTATTTCTAACCGAGGTTTTACCCTAAAGAGTCCCAGCTTTGGACAATGCTATTAATTAACCCATGAGCTAATTAACTTCTTTTATGGCCCATGAAATGTATATATCTGTGCCCTTCTCTCTATTTTATCTGTGCCCTTCTGTCCATGGTGATGATGTGTCAAAACATTACAGTTGCGAAACGTAATGCTATGAAAGAAACAGATGGTTCGGAAACAGGTTACTATAAAGTCCAAGAGTGACAAGAATCAGTTTTTCCGGCAAAGAAAAACAAGATAAAACATGCCAAAATGAGCCGAGTGAAAGTCTCGATGTCCTTACACGGAGTTATAATAGAATAGTTGAGTTTGACATCATGGAAACCCGTACATAAAACATAAATTTCGAAGACAAAATTTAAATAAGGTTAAGGTCGGTGAAGGACCAGCACAGAGTTGAGTTCATCAATTTAGACGTTCCTGAGTTTGCTCGCGATTTCAGTTTTTGATTAAAACATGATCGTGCATTGTTTTCAAGCGGACACTCCATTTATAGAGTTTGCGCTCCTTTGAAATTCCTTGGCTTAGAAATCTCACCATCCAAGCTGCTTTCTTGTGAGTATATTTCCAATTGATCAGGCTTTTCGATAACTGTTCTGTTTGTGGTGTTTCATCGACAATTAATGGAGGACTTCAATTAATGGAGGATGTCTGAGATGACCCTCTTCGTTTCTATAGTAATTCTAATAACTTGGATGCGTCTTGGTAGAAAAACCCGCGCGGATGTGGCAATGGAGAAAAGCTGATCACGCAAATGTCCATTCAAATGCACTAAAGATAAGTCAACAACGCAATCAACGAAATTAAAATTTCACAATTCGAAAAATACATGGTTTTCCTGACCAAATAGGTGACGGATCCCGAAAACTAGGCGCTTCGATTCATTTGATTCCCCGATTTAAAGTGGGCCGGGAAAAGAGACTAGAACTCTGGTATTACCGCAAAAAACACATTTTTCAAACAAACAACATTCACACAGCAGTAAGGTAGGTGAAAGAAAACAGATACCTTTCTAGTTTGCTTCAGCGGTAATAAAAACCCTGAAAAGAAAAAAAAGAGAAAAAAGTGAGACAAAAAAATGATAAAATACAATAATTACAGTAAAAGACGCTTAGTCTCCAACATTCCCAGTTCCGAAGGGTTTTTCAGGCAGTAATTCCATTTAATTGTGAACAACTGTTGGCTATCTAGTTACCAAAGTCAAACGACAGTTTGTCCTCCAAAAGTTAATTATTCTATTTGCGATTTCATTGCAAAACAGGAAATGAAAAGAAATGAAAGCTTGCTTTGAGAAAGCTATTTCTTGTTTCACACGTTTCTGTTTTTTCTTTGTTTTATGAACAAAATACGTAATACTGAATCAATGGTGACAATTTATATGTTGGTGAGTATACGTAAATGAAAATGAAAATTAAAATAGAAACTAGAACGTCTCCGAAACTATTCAGCATGTTACTTCAATTACTGTACTATTTCAGAATTCAAATAGATGACATTAATAGCTTGATCAGAATATGACAAGCGTTATGCTTCTGAAGCAAAAAATGTAAACAAATATTTCCATTTTGTGAAGGCCAAGTCTCGTGCATTTCATTGCGTTGAGCTTGACCTGTAAATGCTCAGAAAAGTAAAATTGAAAGAAGTAGAGTCACTTGAAAGTCACTAATACGGAACGCTCAAAAGTACAAAACTGAGCTGGCCGTCCAAAACAAAAAAAAATATTTTGTCGAAAGAAATTGTCGTCAAAATGGTGCATTCTATTACGGTTATTCGCTGCATGTTTGAAGAAGCTTCTGAGCGCAAAGGAATCGCTGGCCTGCCAGCCAGTTATCGTTTTATTGCAAAATTCATTCCCTGCATGATTAGCTAGCTATCGATAAAGTAGAGCAGTAAAAAGGAATTAACAAATTAAGAAAAAATACTTTTCGTTTAAGAGAAAGCATCTTGTGGTCATGTTTCTGTCCAAGCGAGCCTAAGAAGTACGCACTTTAGCTCAGACAGGTACGGAGACCTTATTCAGTTACGGGTTTCCTTATAATTACCTTTTGCCTCTCAGTTCGAGTTTACCAATAGAAGCCAATTTCATGAAGTGTGCTGTAGATGTATATTTTTACAAGCACAGATCCTGGATGTGTTGTGAAACGACCTTAGTTACAGATTGATGGGGTACGGTCACTGCGGATTACGGGTGCATGTAGTTAATTATCCTTCAACCTTCGGTTGCTTGCATGTTGTACCAGCATAAATCTTGAGCTTCTAACGTAAATTTGAGTGAATAATGAAGGTGGAGTTACAAGTGTTTTCAAAAAGCAAAACGAACAAACAAACAACAATTTAACTGATACAAAAAGCGAAGGTAAATTGGAGGAGATACGTCAAATTTCAGTGACACAATTTCAGTATGACTTGCCAAATATTAAAACTTTTCTGAAATTGCCAATATACGTTGCCCTAACAGTTGAAGTAAACCATTTTTCAAATTTCTACTTTCGTGGCTTATGGTCCTGTTCAGAGCAACGTTCTCGAATTGTATATTTTTTTATGAATGTTCATTCTTGAGTTTTCTGTCCTCACAAAATAGTTTCTTTTTCAAAGAAAGGGAATTCTATTTGTACCCTTCGCATATTGCTGAAATCAATTTCTAGAATATTCTACATTTACATCAAGTTGCAGCTGGTACTAGGAAACAATTTGCATACCATTGTCAAGGCAGTTGCTTAAGATTAACCAAGTTTAGAAATCAAGTTTAGCTGCCGCTCGGGGATGTTCCGATCTTTCGTAGTAAATTGAAAACGAGGCAAATATTAAGAGATACAATGCTGACCGCCGTCCAGTTTTGGAGAAGAAGATTGCTCAGCTTTTTTAAATTTAAGTTCCCTTGAGCCTTCGGCGTTTAGGATTTAGTGCTCTTCTCGTCAAAACAGTTCAAGTCTTTCCTACCCTAAATTCATCTCCCGCTAAAAAAATAACTTTAGGTCTCATTCACCGAGATCGAGAATCGTTTTTTGACAAAATATTGTTTTAGTGAGAGAGCTGATGATTCTTGGAGTTACCTGCAAGAGTGAGAGAGATTGGTTGATTTTCTTTACTATAAACAGTTAATGTCGTAATTTCCTTTCGTAATGATCCACCCGCCCAAAACTTCTGAGTTGAACTCAGGGTAGAGTCAAACATAAGACAACGTACTTTGTAAGAATATGAATTTATCAAAACATCTGCCAGTCAAAGATTTCTCATCAGTGAGTCAAACACGCTGGCTTATTGTGTGTCAACCTGAAGGTAGACTTGGATTGTCCTTAGCAAACAATGATAAAGTTACTTAATAATATGCCAGCAAAGAAAGAATTG
>BLFN01000868.1:984722-987108 GCA_014634225.1 Acropora yongei | reverse complement strand
CTGTGAATCACAGGAAAGTCCTAGACATTTGAGTTGTTTTATTCACGTTCACCGTATCAGTGCCTTGACACTTACCTTGTAAACATCATGACAATCAATAATGTGATCAAAGCAGGTGTATAGATCATTCAGCAAGTTGACAATCTGAAAACAACCGTTAAAATCGGCAGCTGTCAATCATGCCATCTATGTGTGCGCGCAATAAATAAGGGCTCTGAAACCAGGTAACAAACTGGACCTCTGACCGCAACAGAAAAAGACATATTTTTATGCAATATGAAAAACATTATAAAAATTATTATTCACTGACAAGAGCCGATGAGTAGGAGCGTGCAACTTCACTATACCGATGTAATTTTAGATCTTCCTGGAATGAGACTCCGACAGGAGTGCCACGACCAATCACAAGAAACTAATTGACCTCACTGCGTCACTGAACTGGAACTATCTTTCTTTCACAAAAGAAAAGGTAAACTAAAAATAGATCGGTCTGTGACACAGGTTTAGTATGGGAGTTGCATGCTCCTACTCATAGGCTCCTGTCATCGATCAATATCCTCAGTCAGATATTGAAACTTGGAGACTAGTTCGTACCCTAAAAGAGTAAAAAGCGTTCAAGTCCAAGTTCACTCAGTGTTTTGTGGTTCTACCTCCGTATTCTAGAAAGTATACCAATTATTATTATAGTTACAATGCGCATGATTTGTTTAAAAAAATCCAAAAGCATTTGGAGCAAAAAATTTGACATTTTTATATCTTCTGAACAAGTTGTTAAATCTTCAAAGGCTTGGCTTTTATTACAATACTCAGATTTCTTTTCAGGTACTCGTGACTTGTCACTGATAAACTCATTTGTTTGTTTTCTATCGATCGTTTTCACAGTTTCGGCGTAACGTAATTTAGTTACCTCCAGTGGTTTACTTTCAGAAGCCAGGTTCGTGAAACCAACAATATCGCTGAAGAATATTGTAACCTGATCAAATAACTCAGCAGTCACTGGTTCCCCTCGCTTCAACTGCTCAGCAACACTCCTGGTGACAAAAAAAAAACAAACGAAATTTAATTGAGTTGCTGCATATACTGAAGTGAAGTGAAAAGATGGTCTAAACCTTGTAACGACTTATTGGACTACGAAAGTAGAATCACAAAAACTGGGTGAGCTAAATGTTGCAGCGGCTTGTTTGTTAAGTCGTTCTTTCTGCTCATCGTTCCCAAGTTCAATTTCTGATGTCACTGACTGTGCACATTGATTTATTGCCGTTGCCACCGATGTCATGATCATTCTTCATGGCTAAGGTAGCAAATGCGTTAAATCTGTGTCATTTCGAAAGTCAATATCATTGTTGCTGACCACTGTCTATGTTACTGTTACCGTGGTTAAGGTCACTGTCCAAGTCAATTTGATTGACCACCTTGTTCTTGTCAATTTTACTATCATGCTTATGTCAGTGTCCTTATCACAGTTCATGCAATGTTTATGTCAGTTCAATTACCAATGTCACATACAGTCACTGGCAACATAATCATCACTGTCATTATTCATGTTAATGCCATTGTCATCAGTACTGTCACTGTTATTAGCATCGTCGTTTTCATCGTCAGTCCAAAGGGTGTGATTCAGTGCCGACCATTTACCAACGTTAGTGTCATAGTTGAAGTCAATATTCATGTCAGCGAGAGCTGTTGTGAGACGAATTTAGATTTAACGTTCTTACTGTGGCAGCATTCTGTACAAAAGAGCGTCTGTTTTTGCTTTCTCTTCTTCAAGTTGTTGTGTTCTTTCTGCTACTGTCTCTTCCAAGTGATCAGTGTATTTTTCCATCAATGAAATCATGTTGTCCATAATGTTGATTTCTCTAAACACAAAGTAGGAAAACTGTACTTTATTATTCATTATTAGGGAGCTTAAGTAGCAACGACTGCCACGGCAGCCAAAAAGGCAGCTTCAAAATAAGCATTTGCACAATGGTGACTATTTTTGCGATTATTAGTTCTTGGTCGACAAAGTTTGCTCAAATGGTCTGGTTGCACCGCCATTGAAGTAAATGTAGGGGCAAGGGCGTAGCCAAGGGGGGTCCTGGGGTGCCCGTGACTCCCGCTTTTGCAAGCCTTTTTTAACCAAACAACCTAGAACAGGTGGCGAAAATGCCATGACATTTCAGCTTGAAAATGTCCAAACAAACGAGTACCCTCACTTTTACACAGTGTAACCCCCCTTTGAAAAATCCTGGCTACGCCTATGTGTAGGGGATTAAAAATTTATCAAGTGTGTTCACGTTGGCGTTCAAATGTTTAATACGGAGATCAACGTGAAGTTCTCGTTGTCAGTTGGCAGGCTACGGCCGCGTTTTCAGGACAGTTGTTGTCTCGATTAACATTCCTGAAA
>BLFN01000868.1:800697-803197 GCA_014634225.1 Acropora yongei | reverse complement strand
TAATATTGGATTTTAATGTAAATATATACACTTCCTGTAATTAGTTTTAAATGAATTTATAGTCATAGATTTATCGTTGTAATTTTATAGATTTTTGTTTCATTATATTTATATTCAGATGTAATTCAAGTGTAATTCAGCCCTTTGGCTGCAAAGCTTTTTTCAATAAATCTATCTGACAAATCTATCTGTCTATCTATGTATGGAGTGGGAGGATGATTGGTCGAGAGAATTTTGAAGATCTTGGAAACTACACGTGACACTAACGATCCTTCGATACAAGTCGCACAGTCGGACACTCTCCGGAAAAAAAAAATGACCCAATTGAGGTGCGGCTATCACCAAAGGGAAAACACCGGTTCCCGTTTGTTCACCAAAGTTAAGCTCTGTTGGACGGGGTTGATATCTGGATGGGTGGCCATCTAGATAAAATACCCTGTGCTGTACTCCTTGGAAAGTCAGGCTGGCGAAGTGGACATCAATCACGCCTTCCACCTCTATTACAATGTTGTATGTGGATCGAGTTTCAGTCAATCTCAACCTGACTTTGAGGATTTTCTCCGGGTACTCCCGTTTCCTCCCTCCTCAAAATTGACTCCTAGTTCAATTCAATATGCAGGACCCCATTGATAACAGTACATTGTACTGAAGGGTTATCCTTGTTAAATATTCGAATTATTATTATAACGCAGATTCTAATTCTACACACAAACAAAAAAAGAAATAAGACAAAAAACAAAGACAAAAACCGACGCGAGGTTGTGCTTTAGCCTATTTTGCAGGCAGCTGGAAAATACCATACTCTACGTAGTTCAGTCTTGATACAAATACTACTCACTTTTGCCCTGCACATTCAATTCCTGTGGAGAGGGGAAAACACTGAAATCAGAAACAAACGGTTTCCAGCAACAGGACGAATTCAAAGACCTGCAGTACTCACAACATCAATGAGGTATCGGTCGCCCTTTAAAACATCGTGATTTTCTTCCACATTGACGATTTCTCTTAACGAGTATTTGCTGAAAATAAGCATTAAAGTACTGGTTACGTTCAACACACTGGCATACCTGCCTGGAATACCCCACTCGTCACTTGTATTTCCTTGGTGTACACACTCGCTTAAAAAGTTAGCGTGCCTACCAAGAAAATACAAATGACTCATGGGATATTCCAAGGTATACCACTCGAAAGCGTTGCACAACTGGTTGTAGTTGAAGGGCCTGCAGCTGAAATGTAGTTTATTTTTGCTGGATGAAAGCCGCTAACAGAGCACTAAGAGCGGTCGTCGTTACCTTGAAGTAGCAGTTCTCAGAGCATGCATGTACCGGCTCACCACACTCGAAGCTACCTGCAAAACAAAAATTCACAAATGCTTATTTATCCCTGATTTTCAGATGACTTCACGACAGCCAGCACGGTGGGCGCCCTTAAACGAAAAGCCCACGCACAGATTCTTCTGTTGTAAGATACTCAATCCAAAACTAGGGGCTTAGTGACTAGCTTCGAAACGCTGGTCACCAAGCTTCTAACTTTAGACAACGCGCTATACAACAGAAAGCCGCTTGTAGGCTGCTGAAAAAAGGAATGGTGGGCAAGTTGGTGCCACAACCTCACAAACTCTTTAGCCAGGCTTCCATGTAATTGCCTCGACCGCCTGCATCGTCCCGTTCGCTGTAACTAGCGTATGACGCTGATTTAGCAACTGGACGGGAAAGTCAGATGACGACTTGGGGGCACGCGGAATAGTCTGGATTCTGTTATAATTTGACCATATTTGTGTATTTGCTGTGCGCGCACCGTCGCCGAGTGAGGTTCTCGTTATCTTGCTAAATCAAGCTATTAGCGATTATAGGGAAACATCAGCGGTAAGTTAGTTGAGAGGCAATCGAAATGACCCGGTCGATAGTCGTGATCGTCCATGCAGACCTAATCTATCAGAGCGATCATATAACAGCTCAGACACCTCTTCTTGGAAGGTTTGTGCGAGAACTGAAGACGGATGACATGCAGGCACGAGTTGCTCGAAGCACGGTTAGCGCTTATCACCGTAAGCTACCATAGAAAATTATAGGTTTTGATACTTCTTAACCAATGGTTAGGGCTAACCATGCTTTGAGAAACCGGCCCCAGACTTATAAATACAGACTCCAAGTGTTCAAGTGTTGAACCGTGGTTGCCCTCTATTTCAACGATGTTCAAGCTTGAGTTCAAGTTGGTGAATTTTGTTTCAACCGGGCTTTAAGCAAGCATTCTCTTTTGTTGTTGTTTAAAAGCATCGCCGCCGATTGCGATTGTGAAAGGCAAAAGTACATCTGATATTGATTAGGGCATCACAGCTTCTGACGACATAGCTGTAGACAAAAGGTGGCCTTACATGAAAAGCATGCATGGAAGGAAATAACCGAAATATCGCGCGGCACTAAACCCAGCATGGAGTGGAGGCTGGTACGAGGGAAACCGTAGACATAACGTAAGTGTTCTTCCAATAGTAATCAAGTTA
>BLFN01000868.1:768197-770697 GCA_014634225.1 Acropora yongei | reverse complement strand
CATAGAGCAACTCCTAGTCTTTCTGCTCAACTGAGGGTGTGAAGGCAATAAGACATAAGCCTACAACCTACCTATCCCCGACTCCCCGCTTCCTTCTAATTATCGTACCTGGCTACTTGAGAACAAATTAATTCAATTTTTTACCAAAGGCTGTTTTACCTAACCAATCAGCCTACGGCGTCCAAACTACTAGTACGTCACTGATGCATAAGAAAAAGAAAAAGTATCAGGTCTGTTGAAAGGATTATTCAGGTCGTAGGCTTTTGCAAAAAGTTACGGCTGCCTGTGCAATAGGTAAGTACAGCCTTAAAGCGCCTCAAAACCTCATCCACGCCGCTTCCTTTGCCCGGATGGTTCCGGGTTTCTAAGGAAATTAGTTTAAACATTGTCTAAGCAATTTTCGCGATCACTATGGTACTCAAACATTCATCAAAGTGGATAATCCCATAAAGATTGAAATCAATCTCCCTTCGTAAATAGAAAAGACAAAGAAAATGTTCTTTTTTCCTTTTCATAAAATATATTTTATAGCTGAATGGATTTTAGTGCCTAAACAAAGTGGAGTAA
The DNA here is from genome assembly GCA_014634225.1 of Acropora yongei. Taxonomy (NCBI): domain Eukaryota; kingdom Metazoa; phylum Cnidaria; class Anthozoa; order Scleractinia; family Acroporidae; genus Acropora; species Acropora yongei. The sequence goes on along the minus strand of BLFN01000868.1, from coordinate 770,130 downwards.
TATTTTTTGCAAAAGCTTTAAGATAGTTTTGAAGTTTCACTCCTTGAAGAACTTGCTTTTATTTGAAAGGCACTGATGCATAGCGGGAAGTGAGGAAAACAAAAAAATTCATGATAATAACATAAGAAATACGAAATAGCCGCACAAAACTATATTGACAACTGGCTGAACAAATTTCGCTCGAAATGAATAGTTCTTCACGACTTCGCCATCAATTCATCTAAAAATGTTTGGTGCAACGCTTTAGCTAATCAGCTTTTGCGCAATTTGGTTTCTTTGTGAAACGTTTGTATTTCTTGTTCCACGGCACAATTGCTGTGACAATATACTTAGTTTTTCTCTTGGAAAATTTCTTTGCAATCATTACCAGATGATGTTGGTCGCGACCCAATCTTTCCTTCAGATTCCGGCATCCACCGTTTTCTCCCGGCACGAGAACACGGTCAGGAAACTCCGAAGTCTTCTTTTTTAATCTCTTCTGATGTTGTTTCAGTTTAATGAGAGTCCTATAGTCATGGGTCCTGGCTTTGGCAATTCTGAGGACCTCGGCTTTAAAGACTGCAAAAGCAAAATAACAATGCGTTTGGTAAATAAGAGTTTTGCAACTTCATCATTTTTCTGTGAAGTTGTTGCGTTCAACAACTTGCAAAACAACAACTCAAGTTCAAGTTTCTAAGAGCTGAAGAAAGAATCTTACGTAATTATCGATGATGGCGGTTTAGGTTTGCTTTTGTTTATTTTGACCTCTCTTCAGTTCTCATATAGGCTCCTGTTGCAAAGGATTGATGGACATGTGCGAGTGTGTATGCAACAACAAGGATAGAAGAAGACAGGATAAAGTCGGAAGAGCATACAAATTAATGCATCAAACAGCTCACATTCGCTTCCCTCTGCGGCAGTGCCCTTTACTACGTAGCTTAGTTGTGATTTGAGAAAGCCCCTGTAAATGGTGAAAAACACCCTCGTAGGATCAAACAGACGGAAAGATGTTTTCTGGTATCGCGCCAAGACATTGGTTAAATATCATTCGCCAATTACTGCTTTTGACCCTTATCGTTTCCATAAAGAAGCCGAATAAACATTGAGCATTTCTCTATTAAATAAACAACCGATAAAGAGAGCTGTATGGGGCGGAACATGAAGTTAAGTAAACAGAATCTCGTTAATCTTAAGGCCTTCGACGAAACTGTCGTCGATCTGTTTCTAAAAGGCACTATTTCAACACTTTCAAGACAAAAGGACATTTATCTTTCTTAGTCCACCGGAAGAAGTGCCTACTTCAACCGGGAAGAAAACTAAACAGAAGTCCAAATCTTTGCCTTTTGTCTTTAGTACAGAGGAAGGCACAAATTGCTCGTGCAAAGTACGCAGATCCTGAGGTCTCATTTTCGTTTTACAGAACCGGATTTTGCCAGAATTTAGTGTCGCTCTCTGTCATCCTGAGAGTAAAAGAATTTGAAATTAATACGCTGATAAGCGCAATTAAAGGCCTTTTCTTGAACCAATATCTTATCTGCCATTGCATTTACTTCATAGTGCTTATCTGAAGCCGCCAACAGTTTTGTTTAGCTTTTATTCTGGGTAAACTATGATCGCCAATCTGATCAAAAAGGTTACTTTTTGTTTCTCTCGCTCTATTACTCTTATTTTTGAAATATTTCTTCCCCGCCCACGAGCATTTTGTTTCAGGTTAACACATCATAGACATTACTGACACAAGAACATTATTTCGTAAATCGTAAATTTAAATAGTCTTTGTCCGTTTCAATTGAAAATTCAAATGTCTGTTATCTAATGTAATGGTTCTGCGAAGCAATTATGAGTGTGTTTAAGGCTTTTAGAACAATTCCGAAGGTCATCGACACCTCTTTAAATTTTTTAAGGTGTGTTAGAAATGCCATCCAAGGATATCGTCATGTTTATTGTAAACGAT
>BLFN01000868.1:748197-750697 GCA_014634225.1 Acropora yongei | reverse complement strand
GTTCTATTGTAGTTAGTTCTGTGATATGAATGCAATTATTCCAAGAATGACTACATCAATTTTGATGAATGAGCAACCATTGCTTACAAAAAGGAAAGACTTGGGTTTATATTTTAAGGTAAAAATGACACCTGGTAATAGAAAGCAATGTTTCAACCATGCTTTGGTGATTCCCAAGTTTGCAAATAATTTGCAAGTATCAAAGTGACATATATACATCATGAATTGTACAGGTTAGAAAACTTGCTTAATATTTGCATTAAAAAATGTGGTAAAAGAAATAGCTAATTACAATTAAAAGAAATAAAATGTTAAAGAAAAGAAGACAAACACTCGGTGCTGTCATTTTTTTAGTGTGCAAAAACTTTTCAATGGATATGTGGAAATCAACCCATAATTTTGAGAGAGGTGCTTGCCAATAGAAGAAGATGGAAGTTCTTTTTTTTCAGGTGCTCTGATGTAAGGGCCTTCTTGTGAAGCCAGCATAACATACCATAACATAGCATAACCTGCATAGCACAAGTGCACTATGTTAAAAGTTGCCTTGGAGTAGCCAAGTCTCTAAAATTTTAATATCATGGAATGATTATTTTAACCATTTCAGCTTGGTACACTTTGGAGCCTACTTACAGCTGGCTGCAACCTAGCAACTAGTATTTCTCCAATTTTAACAGTATTTCTAACAACAAATTATGGTTGGTCAGCGGCATTTGTCACACCTGGAGTCATCACTGTGGCGCTGTCAATTGTAGCATATTTTGCCATTTGGGACTTTCCAGCTGAAGCAGGACTAGATGGGTTTAACAAAATCACCCCTCTCAAACCCAGAACAGGCAGTCAAGACGGAAAAAAGAATAAGCAGATCATGGCATTATTGATGAGCCCATTTTTATGGGTCTTAAGTTTTGGCTATCTTTTGACGTTGTTTGTAAAGACAGGAGTTGGCGAATGGACACAGCTTTTCTTGATAGAAACAGTTGGAAGATCACAGTATGACAGTGAGTGTCTGTTATGAAATTATTGTTTTTGACATTTTTATTGACTGTCCAATTACTGCTTTCATGATATGGAAGCTTCCAGGATGTGTTCTCTCAGATATCTGCAAAAAAAAAGAAAAAAACAGTCCACTCATGTTCCAACATGCTTCCTTTCTTATTTTTGACATTTTTAGGTAGCATTGCTATGAGTTTCCTTGAGATTGGTGGTATATTTGGCAGTGTAGTCTCAGGACATCTGACAGACAAATTGGTTAAAAAGGTACAGTGCAAGTAAACTTTTATCTTGTATTTCAGAGGACAGAACTTGACATTTGCCTCAGGAAAGATAAAATTTGCTAACATGACAAGCTGTTTGCCAAAAAACCAAAAGCTTTTGTCATTCTTTCATCATCTTTCTGTTTAATAGCGGTTAGTCCAATCCAGTCGAGAAACAAGCTGAATTGAAAAAGTTTAATTGACTCGATTGAGAAAACTACAAGTCTCTTCCCAACGTTTGATTTTTGCTATAAAAATTGTCATGATGTCTTTGTTGTCCATATCACTTATTTTCACACTCTGAAAATTGTAAATCTTTGTTTATTTTGCAGTATGGTGCTTCACCTACAAGTCCCAGAATTCCTCCCATGATTGCCTTTGCAGTCATTCAGCTAGTTTGTTTGTATCTGTTACATACAACAGTGTTACCTGAAACCAGATTGGTAATGTTAACTAAAACAATTCATTATACAGGTGCATTATAGCTTTGCTAAAATGGTGAAATTTTTTCATTACAGTGAACAATCATTACTTTTGCACAATTCTTGATATTTAACAAATTCTTTTCCTAGCCAAATTATGTGTACTCAGGCTTCTAAATACAGATTCTAGATTGGTTGACATTACATGCATTAACAATAACAATAATTTTGCTAAGTCAATCAAGCAATAATTAGTATTGTTCAGACCTCTCAGCTTTTGGAAGAGGCAGAGCTCTCTCTATGGGATGAAGCAATGATAGAGGAATAAATGAAATACCATTTTATTGAAGAAAGGCATTGTGAAAAACACTTAACCTTTTTCTCAGTTTATGTTACGCGATATCAACAGTACCGCATGAACAACAGCTTAGGAATCGCTCCGACCTATTTTTGCTCTAAGTCCATCATTCTCTGCACTCCTAAACCATTATATTTCAACAATGTCATTCTGATCTAAAATGTTTGAATGGAAAAACAGTAATACATACCTTTCCTATACAGGGTCTCTAAATTTTGTTGTTAGTAACAAAAATGCAAGAAAACAAACCTTGGAAGAAACTGTCATAGCAATATCTTGGCTTGCGACAGGATTCATACATGAAAACACACACATGTAGAGACCGTATTCATAAATGGGAGCTAATTGATAAAATTATTCTTTTGTTTTTATGCTAATCATCCTCAATAATTTCTTGGCCGCCATTTATGAATTTGGTCTATATACAGTATCTTAGTGAGAATTTCTTTTTTGTTTCTTGCAGTGGA
>BLFN01000868.1:703197-705697 GCA_014634225.1 Acropora yongei | reverse complement strand
TCACCACATCATATTCAAACATAATCTGAACCCTAACTCCTTCTACACGGTCACACCTCCCCTTCCCGTCTTAAAATTCAAGTAAAAAGCGTCTGTTTCCAGAAACAAAAGAGAGCTTAATCTCCGCATTTCAAGCCAACAGTAAACTTAGGAAAAGAATGTTTCCTTAGCTTTTGCCAAAACTGTCCGAAATTTGTTGCAATTCAATTCATCTTTAACGCGAGAGCTACCGCTACAGAGAAAGATCTAAAGAGCGAGAGTAGAAAGTTGGTATCTAAGAAGTTTTGATGGTTCATGAGAAGCAGACGCGTGCCGCTGATCAGTTTTCTGGATCCCGGGAAGGCGAAAATTAATCTCTTTGTCACATCTCCTCAGAAATCACTTCCAATCTGATTGGCTCTCAGCCGTGCGATTAATTCACGGAAATCACTATTTTCATCTCTGAGTCGCAATTTTTCCCCAGCCAATGAGAAAGGAACACTAAAAAAAACCAACATTCAGATTTCGAACCTTGTTTACTGACAGGAGCCTAAGGGTAATAGACTCCTGTTACTGAGTAATCAATGAAATTGAAGGAAAATAAAAGGCAAGAAAGCCATTGTGTGGCGAATTTTGCAGCTTTGCTTAAGGGAAAAAAATTAACGATTAAACTGTGCGACTTCTTCATGAATGTAATAAAGTGGTATTTAAACTGGGTGAAGTGCAATTTTTGTCTGAAATCATAGTTGACAAAATTACAGAACATACGTAACAGAATTATTCAGTTCTGATCGGCTGACAGCAATGCAGTGTTTTTGTAAACACAGCGCAAAAAAGAGTTAATTCAGTGCAAAAATAGTTAAAACTGTAAATACGAACGATAAAATCTGACGTTTCAGAATAGTAATAACTCCCATTATCAAGGAAAACTGATATAAATAAGATCATGCAAATCACAGCATTTAAAGCACTTATGGCGCGAAAACCAACATTAAAAAAGATTATAAAAAGTAAAAATTATAAAAATACTTTCGCACGAATAGAGTCTGATTGCACGTTGAGATTTAGCTTTAACGCTCTTATAAAAAGCATTTCGTACACTAAGCAGCCAAATCTCAACGTGTACCCTATCTGAAACTTGGCTCCAAAAGCGACCTCCGGGCCGAAATCTCGGGGAGCATCGTTTGGTACAACTCTCTGGCGCCACGTCCAGAGGTATAGCGCTCAATTTCCTCCTTTTATGGTAATTTATGGTAATCTAGTTCTTTGGTGATATAATTGAAATCGTCAAAAACCTTCATTATCATCCCCTAGATTGTTTTTATGGACCCTAGAATCATTTCAAATTTATTGTATGGAAGAAATAGCTTAAAAAACGTTTTTTTGGTAGTAAAATTACACGATTTTCAGAAGTGTGAAAAATGGCCGTTTTTAAACATTTTGTAAAGGCTATATATATATACCTCTTTATCCTCTCTTGATATATATATATATATATATATATATATATATATATAATAAGGCAAAATTGTCAAAAATGGCCTATTTTGTGGATTAAATGGAGATCGACAATATCAGAAACACGGCTGAAATCTTTCCTTTCCTGGCCAAGTTTGTTTTTGATTGACTCTTGAAATCGTTTTGGGTTAATTGTGTGGAAAAAAAAACCGCTTAAGAAACCTTTTTAGTACTTACGCGTTTTTTTTCTCAAATAATTATATTTACGGTCATTTTTTTCTTTTCCGTAAACAGAGGTAGCATAAGTCTTAAAGAAGTGCAAGAAGCCCCGTCTCAAGAGCCACGCAAGCAGAAAAACAAGTTCAACAAGAAACTCTAACCTTTAAAAGCGCAGGCCGGGCATAAGTACTAACATAAAAGCCTTCTTTTCTCTAGTTACACAACCACGAACATTAGCATAAGTGCAAAACAGCAAGTCGTGAAAACGAGCCGAAGTAAGCGGAACAGCAAGCGCAAGGAACACCCCTTTTTTTTCTTTCTCTTTATACCTGCGCCCGTGCTTGCGTCGAAATAATGCACACGGAAGCAGAAAGTAGCATAAGAGCGCGTGTCTGTCTAATGTTTGGCCTAGTCAACCTCGTCTCCAGCATTTCTCTCTCTTCCCTCTGTTGTCGCCAGAGGGGAAGGAGAGAGGCCCTGGGTACGAGGTTGTAGCCAACTTCAATGGAGTAAAAATTACATTAGCCATGAAAGCGCAAGCACACAAGTGCGGGAATAAAAATTTGTTACTATATTGTGGTTGAGACTTGTGCTTGTGCTTACATCGTAATTATGCCAAGAAAACAAAAAGCAGCATAAGCACACTTCGGTCTTAAATGTCTAGCCGATGAAATCACTTGAGCCAACCAGCTCAAGCAGGCAAAATAACTCAATTTCTGAAGAGGCTCGCAGAGTGGGACGCAACTACCGAGTGTTGTGTGAATGTCCAGAGTTCAAACACGGGGACAAAATAATGAAGAGTTGGCGATGGTCAGATTACTGCTCCTTAATAAAAAAATGTTTC
>BLFN01000868.1:470252-475252 GCA_014634225.1 Acropora yongei | reverse complement strand
CATATGCATGTTGCGTTTATTTCTCATTTCTTTCGTTGCAATTATCAAAAGTTAGGAACAGTTTTTAAACGTTCTGAAATTATTCTTAGCGTTATTTAGGATTAAAAGGCTCGTATTTTCTTGCTCATTTTAATTGCTAAAATATTACACGCACGCCACTGTCACTGTTTGATAGGAAGATGTATTAACATAAAACGGATAAGATATTCATTTTGCAGGTCGAACAGTTCCGTGTGTTCAGTTAACGTTCGTCAGTAAATTGTCAGATTAAGAGCAGTGCACTCGCCTTCCACTAATGTCGCACGGGACTCAACTAGATATGTGCATTGATATTGTTGGTTGTCTACTCTGATCTGGGTGCTGCTTTTTCTCTGGGTACCCCGGTTTTTCCGTCTAAGCAAAACTCAAGCTGTGATTAGATTTTTTTATGATTTCATTTTCTTTTTTGTCCCCTCGTTAGATCAACTGTGCTTGGCTAAATCCCTTGACACTTAAATAAAGTGATTGTTGTTAGTCACTTGAATCAATTGATTTGTTTTTCCTCAGCCGGCGCCTGCTCAGAAATTCAAAGCACCTGCTGCGAATGGCCAAGACAAAAAAACTGGCAGTCTTGAAGGAGATATCAAGTAAGTAGTTAGTCCAAGACTTAGTTAATTTTAGCCTGTCCTAGTATTAAATGGTGTAATCAGTGAATGAAATTATCTCAAGGCGAGAGGTGTTCATCCCTTAAGGCGACGCAGTGACACCGTCGCTTTCTTTTTGACAGTCAACAAGCTTTGAAGGCAAAGCAAGTTCAACAGCAACCTTGTACTCCTGTGCCCGGATACGAACCACCTCAGGTATAACTCAGTCATATATTGCGTTTATTTCTCATTTCTTTAGTTATGATTATCAAAAGTAAGAAACAGTTTTAAAACGTTCTGAAATTTTACTCACAGCATAATTTGTGATTGGAAAGCTCGTATTTTCCTGTCCATTTTTATTGCTAAAAGATTACAGTCACGCATGCCTTAGTCGTTTTTTAATAGAAGATGTATTTACGTACAAAGAATAAGCTTAAGATGTTAACTTGGACTTTGCAGGTTTAACAGACCCATGTGTTCAGTTAACTTTCGTCAGTATAATGTCAGCTTAAGGGCTGAGTTCTCACCTTCCACTAATGTTGCGTGGGTGCTAGTTCCGTACTCAACGCACGATGTTTGTTGAGTTTGTTGGTTATCTACTCTTCTCCGAGGGGTTCTCCACTGGGTTACCAGGTTTTCCATTCTCACCCAAAATCAAAATTAAGTTTGTTATGATTTAATTGTCTTTTTTGTCTCCTCAATTGGTAGATTAACTGTGCTCGGCTAAATCCACGTAGATTTCAATAAATTGATTATTGTTATTCACTTGAATCAATTGATTTCTTTTTCTCAGCCGGTGCCTGCTCAGAAACTCAAAGCACCTACAACGAAGGGCAAAGAGAAAAAAAGTGGCAGTCTTAAAGCTGATCTCAAGTAAGTTGTCGGACTTAGCTAATCATAGCCTGCCCTAGTACAAATGTAAAATGGTGTAATATTGAAATCAAGGAACGATTAAAGTATCCCAAGGTGAAAGGAGTTCCTTCCTTGAGGCGACACAGTGACACCGGTACTTTCTTTTGACAGTCAACAAGATTTGAAGGCAAACCAAGTTCAACAGCGACCCTCTACTCCTGTGGCCGGATACGAACCACCTCAGGTAAAGCTCAGTCATGTGTTGCTTTCATTTCTCATTTCTTTCTATACAATTATCAAAAGTTAGGAACAGTTTCAAAACGTTCTGATATTATACTCACGGCATAATTTTTTATAAGAAAAGCTCGTATTTTCCTGCTCATTTTCATTGATTAGCTTTCCTCACTAAAATGTCAAATTAAGAGCAGACCCGTCGACTTCCACTAATATGACCTACGTCTCTAACCTGCTCCAAAATATTTTTTGTCTATTTTCCATTCTCACCAAAATCAAAATTTGATCCAAAATTTTGTTGTGATTTAGTTTGACTTTTAATTTCGTTAATTAATAGAGCAACCGTGCTTGGCTAAATCCACTATAATAAGTGATTGTTTTAAATCAATTGATATTTTGTTTCCTTAGTCGGCGCCTGTTCAGAAATTCGAAGCACCTGTTACAAATAGCCAGCAGAAAAAGATTGCTAGTCTTCAAGAAGATCTAGAGTAAGTAGTTGGACTTAGCTAATTTTAATCTGTTCTATTACAGTTTTAAAAACTGTTGTAACAATGAAACCAGGGAATTAAACGATTCCAAGCTTAGAAGAATTCCTCTCATGAAGTGGCACAGACAAAAAGACGAAATTAGTAAATTTTATTCCATTGATCGGGCGTGTGAATTTGACCGCGTGTTGCACGCTCTCTTTTAAAAGATGATATTGAATTATCTACTCATTTCTTTGCTAACTACCTTCTATCGGAAAACGAAGAAAGAATCATATCACAGCCACTGCGCGCGCTTACATATGCGTCAGTTTCATGTGAAGCCGTTAAAAATTGCTAAACTGACGAAATCTTTGAAGAAAATTTGAGGTTAGTCGATAGTTCGTGAAAAATGTCATGGTAAAGTTAAAAGAGATGTATTTAAACATAGAAAGTAGTTGGTCGTTTTGTCTTTACGAATACGCGCAAGGCAGTGGGCCCTTTGAAACAGTTGCATTAAATTCGGATTCTGAGATTCACACGCCTTAGATTTTTTGCAAGGCAAGCCTTAAAACAAATCGCACTTTCTTTTATTATTATCTTTTCTTTTGTACAGAGGAACAAAAGAAACCCTAGCAAAGGAAAGAGAAGACTGGAGTATCAAACTAAAAAAACAATCAAGAAAAATCAAGGATCTCGAAGCTAAGGAAAGATTTCGCAAGAAAGAGGTATGAATTAACTGCGAAAAGATAGGAGTAAACCTTTAAGTTCAAGTTAACCTGTGACTTCATCACGTCTCTGTGTTTTTGACTTCAGTCTATAAATGAGAGAATTCGGTTGAGTCACGGGTCTTGGTTAAGGTTAGGTCTCATATCAATAAACCTTTTGAACAAAATATAAAGATTCACCAGGAGAAATAATTTGCTGATATGATTGTTATGTTCTTATCTAACCGGGGGTCAATTTTATGATGTCATGTCATAACAGTTTTTTTTATTTATTATTAATCTATCATACTTAATTTTCTCTGTTTCAATCAACGACGGATTGAAAATAAGTTATAGATGTGATTTAGGACATAAAGCTTTCAACTGAATTTTTCTCTTTGCAGATCAAGGAATTAAAGGAAGGAAAAGCTTTGGCCGAAGACATGTAAGTCCAACGTTGTTCCCAAGTTTCATTAGAGGAAGTAATAATGTAAAGTTTGATTTTTTTTTCAGTCGCATTTAGCACCCCAAGTTATTGCGGAATGTTATAATGCATGGGTGAGGCTACGCTATGCTTTATTCCAAGAAAGCGCGTTCCTTTATTTACGATGAATTACCGTTAGATTGCCTGCAAATGCAATACGGTAGGAAAGATGAGAGAACAAAAAGCGGCTTCCTACCGCGACGGTACTCATATTTTTTTTTTCTTTTTGGCTTGCAAAGGTGGAAGAAAACATGCGAGGAGAAAGATGCCTTGAGCGCGATGATGAAATCCATGGAGAAAGAAGGATGCAAAATGGCTCGGCTTTTGAAGGTAACGACACGTCACGTGATGCTGAAGATAGTCTCGTTTCCAGGTTGCTCGTTATCCAGCCAAAAAAGAGGGGGAATGGCACCTGCATGCCAGTTTAGGAATTAGGCTCTTTCGTCAGCCGGAATGAAAATTTGTTGTTTTAGTAAGAAGTCTTTTCTTAAAGCTGCCTTTCCACTGATGCGCTTTTAGGCCAAAGAAGATTCGCTCTCCAAAGCGGAAAACAAGGCTACTGCTTTGGAGCTTGATAACGAAGTTCTGAAGAAAGAGAAAGTTGAAGCTGACAAGGAAGCTGCCCGTCTTCAAGCAGAGTGTGAAAAGGTAACTTGACGAAGAAGACAATGACCGCAAATTGATAAACAAAAGGAATCGTGTAGCCTCAGTCTCAAGCCATAGAACTGCATTTAATGAAATTAGAGATCTGAACCAACAACTGTAACTCAAGGAAAAAAAAAGTATTTCTTTGGCATGCTTTCAATAACCAAGGTGTCTCTTCGTTAACGGCCTGTTTTGCAACAACTTGACTCTTTGACTGATCAGGCCTTTTTGTGTGTTTCCTTGCTAGCTCCTTGATCAGATGGAAATGAAAGAATCGTAAGTTAATTTCATTTTTTTTGATAAAATTTATATGTAGAACGATTACTAGATAAAAATCAAATTTTACGCACCTCCCTGACAATACCATACAATTCCATGTTGGAGTCGTAAACCTCAAAAATTATTTCGAATTTTAAAACGCATATTAACTTAGGGCCCTGCTTATATTGCTGACAAATCTAGACTGGTACAAGTACAATGTTGATAAAAATTTCTATTCTGCTTTTACCTACAGAACTGCTGAAAGAATTAGTACCTTGGAAGATGAGGTGATTTTTTCTGTCGTTATATCGGTAAATAAAGTGGAAAAGCACCCAAAATCGTTTCCAAAATATCGGGACAAGCCGTTATTCAAATATCCAATGATTTGAGCTTCCATTTTGCGAATTTCTGATGTACAGTCGTTTCAGAACGTGAAATATGCAATACTTTGTGGTTCTTTCTGGTCACACTTCAAATGGTGTGTTTGTCCTGTAATTGTGTAAGTTAACATGAAAGAAAACGAATCTGTAAATATTGTTTCTTTTTTTTTTTCTCTCTCTCTCTTTTAGGTCGCCTGTTACAGATCAGCGTACGAGAAAACCGCCTTGCAGTAAGTGAATTTAAAAAATGAGAAACTGAAACTAATCAGACTTAGTTGTAGTTTAGGGAGCATGGCGCTAAGTGCATTTTGATTTGTCAATCAACGGAGGAATGCAATGCGTTCCCTGAA
>BLFN01000868.1:432360-434860 GCA_014634225.1 Acropora yongei | reverse complement strand
TCAAACAAAAACATGATTCACTATGCCTCAAAAACAATTTTTTCCATACCTGATTGACAATGTCCCTAAGCACAGTTTTATTGTGGGATTGGCATCAGCAGGCCGTCTTAGTAAATCAATAGATGCCCAAGCCAAATTATGTCCATGACACAAGAGCACCAGCTACATGCGTCTTGAGAAATTCAGCATGTTCTCCACCCAGCTGTTGACGAGAGAAACACATTAATTTCCATCCGTAAGAATACTACTTATTGTATATTTTTACAAAACCAAGCATGACGATTTCAAAGTATGCATAGTCCCTGATTGTCTAATAGCACAGTCACATTTCTGCCTTCAGCATCCATCGGATGAGAACTCAACAAATGGAAAAAAAAAAAATACATAGGAGATTTGAAAATGTGTCTGTAAAATTCATCAAGTTTTAGTTCTCAACCAGTATAGTTGGGATTTGCACTGAATACAGTTATACATAACAAAATATGATGCCCTGGGAACTGAACACTCTGTTATTCAATTGATACAGTTTTCAGGCATAAGATTGAAGTAAATGAGCACATTAGAAAATCTACTGGCTGGACTCAGACAACAATTATTTTTATTCATTACTGTCTGACATGTAAGAAGGATTGCATGATTAATTTGCATTCATGTCTTAAGAAACTACATGATATCCATGAATTTTACTAGTAACAATTGTTTTAGCACTCATGTAGCTTGGATGTCATTTCTAAGTTTTATCTGAGTGTCTTCATCAGTGTTCAATATGTTCAAATAAACTTACCTTTGACTTCACCTTAAAATGGTGGATATTTTTCTTCAAAGAATCGATTCCAACAGTGATAATGGGCAAGAATTTCTTGGGCATCTTCCTACCTTTGTTCTAATGTTTGAAATATTTCTGCCTTTCCCATCTAGCAGGAATGAAAAGCAAATTAAACAATTCATTCACACACCATGATACTGTAGCTTAATAATTCATGCTCAATGGATTAGATGTTGAATAGCTCAAGTATAAAGAATAAGGGTGTATGGCTTCTGAAAGTTGAAAGGCTGACCTGCCAATTTTCTTAAGTGCATAAGAGAAGACCCCAATTAGATTCCATTAAGTCTTGTTGTTAGCTTTACTCATGTCAACTGGTCACAGTTCCTATGTGCATCACCAACATGTGTTGGATTAGCAACTATCACTAGAAATTTTACAGTTAAGTATTAATAGTCATTTGAAATAAGCCTCTCATTGCTCAGTATACACTTCACTTACACTTGCTGTTAAAGATGGATCTTCTTCCTCTCAATCCATGATCTCCTGTGTGCTTTCCCTTTGGGTTTATGGATACGCTCTTTTATTATGCATATACATGTACCACACTTGGTGAATCGAATCACCTAGAACGTGCAAAACAAAAGCTTCATACATAAATTCCACTCATTCATTTCTGAACAAATACTGGTTCAAAGTATGTAATGGAGAAGGGAGCTAAATTGAGTCAGACTTCATTTTACACAGCCTTGGAAGGCTTTAATGTTATCCTCTTTTAGATCCAAAAATATCAGTTGAAGCATACCTTTGGTAATGAGACATGTTGAAAATGTTCCCTCCACATGTTACAAAACTTAGTGTACCCAAGACGTTTACTGTCCTTGTGAAGGGTTTTCTTGTCTTCCTGATACATCCTGTACTCTCTTTCTTAGGCCAAACAAGATGGCAGGTGCTTTCTCTGTTCATTGAGCATATTGTTGGTCATTGTTTTGAAAAATTTTTGAAACCATGTTTTGGCTTACAGAAAGACTTTTGATTTTCCATAGTGACCTGGCCCTGCACTTGCCACTGTTGTTCATCCATTCTCGAATTCCTTCTTGAGGTTAAAGAACCTGAAATACGATATGATTTCAAAGTTTTGTACTAACTAATATTTAATAATTAATTTTAATTACATACTAATAATTAGTAAACTTCAGAAATTGAGTAAATCAAAATATTCTGTGTTAGTTAGCAGCTTGGTAATATCTCACCTTCAAATAATGGTGCCATAATGTTTTCATCCAAACCTCTTGGCAAACAGTTTTACCATTCACTTTGTATTCACAGAAGAACTTTCCACAATCCATAGCATTCTTATTGAAGAAGAGGTAATCAAGAATGAATGCCCTCTGTTCTTCCTCTGTCTTCTCCCAAAATACACATAGATATTCTTCAACCTCATTGCATATCAAAACAGATTAAATATATTAACTAATGCAATATTGGTTTCCCAAAAGAAGCTGATACACATGAGAGCTGCTGGTAAATCAATCTTTTTTGTGACTTTCCTCTTGACCTCTTGACGTTGCCCCTTTTGTCTTTCGGCTGCACTTTCCCTTGCGCATTTAACTAAAGCAATTTTTTGTGGAGACATTTCACTCTGCAGATAATTTTCACAAGAAAAATACTTCATTATAGAGCTATAAATTAATTTCGAGGCTTATTTTTTTTTCAGTTCTATTCCCAGTCTCTAGC
>BLFN01000866.1:1925389-1927889 GCA_014634225.1 Acropora yongei | reverse complement strand
GGAAAATGGCCTATTGCCACAAAATAGAGGATGTTTCAGCTAACACCTATGTACCTTTACTTGTTAGGTTGGTGGTGGGCAGTGATCAAACTGAAATCCTAAGAGCAGGGTATTGGCCATCTTACAATGTTCCTTTTCACGAACAGGTTTGTAAAAATGTTAGTTGCTTCAGATCAGAGCATTAGAAACTCTAGGGGCACATAAATGTGACAGTTGCATAATGAGATTAGGGCTTCTATCTAAGTACATATATCTATTTACCAGTGTATCTATCTGTCTATTTATCAATGTATCTATCTATTTATCTATCTATCTATCTAGTATTTCTATCTATCTATCTATCTATCTATCTATCTATCTATCTATCAAACTCTCTGTCTCTCGCAGCCTTTCTGTCTATCTATCTACCGACCATATATCATTAAATAAAATTGCCTCAGCATGCAGTAATTATTATTGAAGGTCATGGAGGATGTTTAAATATCTTGGTAAGGAAATCCACACCCTTTCCCTATAATTTACCAGGGAAGACTATCAGTTCTACCATCACCTGTGAAAATAAAAACAACCTAGAATTGCACATAATTGTTATTTCAGCAACTTCACTCCTACCTGTAGAGTGGGACAATTATTATCAGCTGAACCTATTTCTCCGAACTAGGGATCAGAAGTTCTTAGTTTTGGCTTCTACTTAAGAGCACACCAGACTGTTTGTGAGTTTACTCCAAACTAGTAATAATTATTGGAAGATCATTGGTTTGACCCCTAGTTTGGTGCAATTCTTTTGTGTTTCCAGCAACACAGTTTTGAAAAATCACATCTCTGCATGAATAAATTTAAAAATTAATTTAAAAATGAAAAAAGAATAAACTAAAGGTAGTAATTTTAACAGTATAGTAGCAATGAAGGGGGCATCAGCTGGCATGTACAATTTGGTACTTTGTTCGATCCTCTCTCTTATATTGTTCGTTCAGAAAAGTTACTACATCTATATTCTCTTGGTAAGTATTTTCAAGTGAAGTGATGTTTTAAATTTTGTAGGTCATCATCATTGTGAAATCTTTCGTTACATTGTAGTCATGGGAAATCATTTTTTTCTTTCAACAGATTTATAATCTCAGTGGTTACCCTGAATTTGTCAAGAAATATGGATTATCGTACTCTTATCAGCTGGCCCCTCGGGCAGAAATATTTCGCCGAGATCAAGGAAAGGTAGTGAAATTTGTTAACTGAGAGAATTACAATATAAAAAGGAGATGGTTATTTCGGAAAATAAGTAGAAGCACAGGGTTCCCAGTCTGTAATAACCTGCAGCCCTTTGTGAATTTCATTGGTATAGCCATGCACTGTTTTTTTTCTTTCAACTTCTCGTGTAGTTGTTCTATGAAGGCTGAATTTGTTCTTTTTGTTTGTCAGATCCTCAAATATCAGTTTACTTTTCAATGTTGCAGCTTATATCTGAGCAGTTTTTTTCTTGTTGCTGTGTTCTTATTTATGATATCAAAAGAATAAATCAGAATTAACAGAAGAAATTGCACACTCAAAGATGTGGTATAGTCCTTAATAATTTTATCTTATTTTTTTACAGCCATGTAGAAAACAAAGTAAATTACAATTCCTTCTTTTAGTTTTTAAGAGGCAAGATAACACTGCCTACCAATTTATTATTCATTTGTTGAAACTGCCGATAGGCCTGCAAATTGAGCAAAGATTTCTGCATGTTGAAAAGGCTTCCATTCGAAGCATGTGGAAATGGCTCATTAGTCTATAGAAATGTGGCCGCTTTTATTTCGAGACATTTTGCTTTGATAGGGTTTCGTTTTAACTTGCCTTGCTTAAAGTTGAATATTATTTTTTCGATTAAAATAACAAACTAAGATAAAAAAAGTGGCAAAACAGCTGTTTTTCATATCCGTGTCTGAAGTGAAACCACTTCTTATATTCATTTTTGTCAGGTCATTGACATGGTGAGCATGAAAAGGATACTTCGCTACAATGGTTAGTTATCCTCAGCAACATGATTATTAAGGAATGGAAAATGTTGACAAGTTTGTCTTTTATTCTCGGTATGAAAATAGATAATTTAACATGATGTGGCATATTTCAGTAAGATGGAGAGTAAGATGGAGTGAGGAGTTCGCGCCATGTGCAGAACTTCACATAATTTGATGCATCCTGAGTTTTGACAAACCTCACAAAGTGTCCTGTGAAGTCAATGTTTGTGGTTTCTATTTTTTTAGCTGGGGTGTGGGGTTACTGTTTTGCTTACTTGAGGAGTGGAGTTTATAGGCCATTTCGAAAATATCATAATACTCTTTGTTTGTTCGCCCAAATTTTGCATATCAAAAAGCATTGTTTTTGTTTTCTCTTGGGACCATTGTCAGAAAAACTGGAAACATGCTTATGCCAAATTTGGGGGCACGAACAAAATAATGGTATTATGGTATTTTCCGAAGTGGTCTATTGTCTGAATTTCTTTGTCCTCTAGTAATGTTGAAGT